>PJEN01006929.1:0-104745 GCA_004024605.1 Pteronura brasiliensis
GTTATGTTTCATATATTATATTTTATGCTTATATCCGTTTACATAATATTTATATGTTTATTCTAGTCTACATTATGCTACATTGCATATAACACATGCATGTCTTATATACAATGTAACTAGTTTTGCTCTGCAGATACATTGTTTCTGCTCACTCAGAACTCTCCCTCTGATTGAGGCACACATGGCTTAGCTCCCTCCAAACCCATGATGTCAGACACCGGACTAAACACGCAGAAGCAGGTTCAGTGCTTTAAATAGTGGGGGCATCGCTGCACGATTGTAGCTGGACGAGAGACCACCCATGTGCTCGTGCTCTCCGAAGTGTGTGCACTGAGGCTTCACACGCCCGCACCAAAGAAAGCCCTAGAGGCATTGTTATGAAGCAGGTCGCTGAAGTAACGTGAATAACGACGGAAGACGGAGAAAATGTTGGCATGGTCCCATCTGGAAGGTATTGAAGATGAGATAAACTGAGAAAGAGCTACAGTGACTCTTGAACTTGACTTTCCCCCACCCAGTTTCCTGAACTCAACATTGGCAGTGGGGACTGACGTCCTCTCCTCATCCTGCTTTACTCACAAGGGCGTTTTTGGAAAGGACGCTTTCCCCGCTTAATTACTCACTGAGCAATTATTTACAGAGCAGCTACTGTGGTGAAGCCTTCTTGGAACCTGAGAATCAGCAGTGGATAAAAGAAACCAAGAACTCCAAAACCAGTTGTGTTTCCGGAATGCAATTCTAAAGTCAGAATAGCGGGGCGCCTGGTTGGCTCAGAGGGGTTGAGGTCTCTGCCTTCAGTTCAGCTCATGATCCCAGAGTCCTGGGATAGAGCCCTGCATCGGGCTCTCTGCTCCGCCGGGACCCTGCTTCCTCCTCTCTCTCTGCCTGCCTCTCTGCCTACTTGTGATCTCTGTCTGTTAGAAAAATAAATTAAAAATCTTAAAAAAAATAAATAAAATCAGAATAGCTCATAAACTCCAGTAAGTATAAGGAATCAATAACCATGTGTGTGAATGACATGTGTGCTAAGGAAAGGGGCAGGTAGAGCAGGGTCTGGTGAGTCCTCGAGGGGAGATGTTTGCGTGGTGGGATTGTGGCAGATCCCTAGGAAGCAGAGAACCTGGCCCAGCAGACAGCCAGGGGACAGGGGTTTCAGGCACACAGAACAAGCTGTCAACACAGAGTGTTAGTACCCTGTGATGTTAGTCATAAGGGAAGACCAAAGAAACGGTTCCTTGATCCATTGCATAATCACGGTCCTGTGAAGTCACTGAACTCGACTGCATAATTATGGCTCCAAACGCTTTGACTCCAACTTTCTTGTTTTATTAGTTATCAGTCAATTTTGTATAAAAAGGTTAGACAGCAAGCCTAGGCAGAAAATATTTCATTATTAAATGTTACATATTTAATATAGATATAATTATATATAATATGTATTATGTAATATATATTATATATAATATATAATTTTATATTTATAATGTGTTTGTGGTTATAACTTATAATTATATATTTTAATTATGTAGTTATATATCATATATCATAACAGTAATGTAGAATATCCTTACATAATATAGAAGATGGAATATTATTGTATAACATGCATAATACAGAATATGTAATATATAGAATGTCACTATATAATATAGAATATGTAATTATGTATCAAAATGACATATTCATACACAAATTACAAAATTATGTATACATATATATCAAAAAAAATAATATAGGGCACCTGGGTGGCTCAGTGGGTTAAGCCACTGCCTTCGGCTCAAGTCATGATCCCAGGGTCCAGGGAGCAAGTCCCGCATTGAGCTCTCTGCTCGGTGGGGAGCCTGCTTCCTCCTCTCTCTCTCTCTGCCTGCCTGTTTGCCTACTTGTGATCTCTCTCTGTCAAATGAATAAATAAATTCTTAAAAAAAAACATAATATACAATATAGTGTATTATTGCATAATACAGAATATGGAACATATGTAATATATAGCATGTACCATAACCTGCACCATGTACTGTTATATATACATGTTGGTATGAATCTGTCATAATTTTTATTTATAATATGTATAATGCATTACTATTATTTATAATATACATTGTTTATAATATGCATTATTTATAATGTGCATTATTTATAGTAGGCATTATTTATAATATGCATAATATATACCAAACATGTAATATATGTAACATATATACTAAATTACAATGTGTAATACATTACAGTGTTATATCATCTTGTATCATATTGTACTTGTAACACATAATTATATATGGTAAAATGTATAAATATAAATTATAAATATTTGTAGCTTATCAATAAAATAAATTTAATGTATTGTGCATAATATAATCCATCTGTGGATATCCTTAAATCTTAATTTCCTCTTGTATGTGCCTTCCTGATGTAGTAATTTCTTGAAGTAAAAACTGGCAATCCTTGTTCATTCGTGGTAACTTGTGTGAACCCCTTTTTTTGTTGGTGTTGTCATTAAACAGACAACACAACACGTACAGATCTCTTTCCCATCCCACAACCAAGTAGTTCTTACAGTGTGGACCAGAAACATTTTTTTTTTTCATCTACTTCTGTAAGTGTAGCATCTTTGCTAAACGTAGAAGTTTGTGTTTTGTCTGAAATTCTTGGTTCTAGAACTGGGCCACTTCCTGTTTGCCGAGACACAACGAGGGAACAAAGCAGTTGTCTGTGGATGCATTGAAGCAGGTTTGGGGCAGGAGACATTGAAGGCCCCGTGTTCATATTTCAGAATCGGCATAGGATCTGAGCTATGTCCGCCAATCCTGAAATGACGGGTCAGACTCTGATTCTCATGTGGAATCGAAGGAGGTCATTTTCAGCTTGGAGAAGAAACCAGGCAGCTTGTAACTGTCCACAGATTTCAAGAATTAGAGCTACAGAATAAATTCCTTCAGCCATGATGTCCTTACCAGGCTTATTGTTTTTATTTTATTTTTTTTAAGATTTTATTTATTTATTTGACAGACAGAGATCACAGGTAGGCAGAGAGGCAGGCAGAGAGAGAGGAGGAAGCAGGCTCCCTGCTGAGCAGACAGCCCGATGCAGGGCTTGATCCCAGGACCCTGAGATCATGACCTGAGCCAAAGGCAGAGGCGTAACCCACTGAGCCCCTCAGGCACCCGTAAGCATATTGTTCTTACTCACCAAGTTATAAATGAAATACAGAGTGTTCAGGTGCTACTGGGACATATTAATGCACTATGCACAGTTTTGAAGATAAACCCCATTGGAGCATGAGCTCCTTTTATTGGTTTCTGGAAAATGACAATCCTTGGTACTGAACAGACAGAACTAAGATCCCAGTACAGTGGGTTTTCTTCTCTCTCGTGGTTCTACTCACTTACTGAGACTCGACGTTCTGCTCAGAGCAACTGGATTTCCAGGAAAAAAAAAAATGTACTGTTTAATTATGATTGTCCTCAAGAATACAGGAATAAAGCTTAAGTTGAAAGCTCACACACAGAAGTGTAAGAAAAAAAAATTAAAATAATAAGATTGTAAAAAATTTTCGGTGGAATAAGTGACGATATCCATAATAACAGCGTATTCCCCCAAACCAAAATTGAATGCCTGCACTTGGGATAAAATCCTCCTTGTGCTGAATTTACAGGGTAGGAGATTATCAAATAAATATAATTTCTTCTCCAAATGCAGTATAATTACTTTGTAGAGCGTGCCACGTCGAACTGACCAAGATCTCTTCTTGGCATGAAAATGCAGGAGTCTGTGCGTTTCTAAAGCAAAATAAATTTGAAAATGAATAAAAAGAATCATCTTTATTACTTCTAAGGGCAGAAATTATATCAAATTAAAAAGTAATAAAAATATATATTTTTTTCTTGCTAAAACATCTTTCTTGTTAGATTTGTGTGTGAGTGTGTGTGTTTTGGATCTGTATTTTATTAGCTTCCTAGTGGAAGTAGGAATGATTTCAGGATGCTTTCCAAAAGCTTATTCTGGTGAGGAGTAGAGCAGAGTTTTGATTGAATCATGCTTTCTTTGACAAAAAAAAAAAAAAAAAAAAAAAAAAAAAAAAGTCTAGCTTCCTGAAATATGCTGCTATAAATTAACAGAATTTGAAATGGAAAGAAATAATACATATTCTGCATATATATACATACAATCTGTATGCAAATGAGCTAAGGTTTAAAAACGGATGTGCTTGCCTCATGTAAAATTAATTATGATAATAAGGCTTGGCCTGATAGGTTTCCAAACGGTACATCTTCTTGTCTGGAAACTCCGTATTGCTCGGTATTGTCTTTCGGGGCTGGGTGTGAGAGCGTGTGTTGGTTCCTTAATAAGCACGCTCAGGGAGAAGACGTTCTTCCATAATTTAGAGAATTTTCTTGTAGGAACTCTGTGTTTTGTCTGGAACGGTTGGTTCTAGACCTGGGCTGTTTCCTCTGAGACTTGACAAAGGAACCGTGACGTTGGCTGTGGACGAGTTGATGTGGGGTTTGGAGCAGGAGACTTCGAAGGTCCCGTGATCAATATTTCAGAATCTGAGACCTCCGTGCTCCAGGCGTGATGATTGCAAGTAATTGACTTCCATATTATTTGGAAATGAAACTGGATAGATTAAAGGAACAGAGATTAAATGAACAGATGGAGAGAGAAAGATGGGGAGGGAGAGATGGACAGAGAAAGAGAGAGAGAGAGAGAGAGAGAGACTGGACATTGTGCATAGATCCTTCTGCTTCCCAGAAACTAATAGCAGAATTACGGTCCCGCAGGACAGTGGGTTAGGACTGTAGGACATGATTGTCATAGACACTGGGAGTCACAGCTGACAAAGGACCCTTCTCTCCGTTCTCCCGGAAAGGAAGGGGAAATGTGTTTCCTCATCCTTTACCCTTATCAGAGACAACCAGAAAAAAAGTTTGCAATACTTAAACGCATTAATCTCAGGAGACACGATGGGACATGCCATCTTGGTGCACAGGGAGTCTCTCATCCCAAGGAACATAGCAGCAACGTGCACGGCCCCGTGTGGTCCAAACCGCAGCCCGCCATGGAGCACATGACCTTCGCAGAAACTCGGTAAGTCATGTAAGGACCCACCTTTTTGAGAACAGATTCCCATCCGTTGTGCTAGAGCCAGCGCAAATGGGGGATAGTGATTCCAAGTCTGTTTGGCCTCATTTGCGATATCATAAATACGGAACAATAGGTTCACGTGACTTCATGGCACAAATCCTCTTACTTTGGGGCACAAAACCACATTGAATGCTCAGAGGAGTATGACCATCTTGTAGCAAAAGCAAGAGCTTAAGGAAAAGAAAGGATGCTTGCTTTTTTTTTCATGCCAGGACTGGGGAAACTGTCCCTTCTGTTAAATTAACCGGAAAGCCTCTGTCCTTTCGCATAACGGCCCGGCTACAAACCCGTTAAAGAAGACATGCTTAAAAGGATGAAGATTTTTGCTTGGCCACTGGGATTCGCCGCCTGGGGAGCTGCTAGTTCGGGCATTGAAATTCCTACGATGACATTGGCAAGGCTCCAATTATCCAGGGCCCCAAATATCACAAAAAAAAATGTGATATTTTTGTGTCCTTTGCTCAGACGACCGCAAGTTGGTTATGTTGATTCAATGTTCGGCATAGGGTAGACACTCAACAAATTACATGAATTAGGGAGATTCACCAATTCCGGGTGTGATTAAAACAGCCACAGGAGAGGACGCTCGCAAACAGGCCACTGTTGCTCACTAACGCACAGACATACTGGTCGATGCCCTCCAAGTGCTCCTTCGACACGTGCCGACGTCTGCGTGAAGCTCACCAGCCCAAGAACCACGAAAACACGCTCCCTTACGTCCTAAAAATATCCCCGGCCTCAGCTCACCCCACGTGCTGCAAACGCGGTGTTTGGAAGTCATTGCTTGCCGGCGGTCTCCGTCGTTGAATGACATTTCTTAATAAACTAAAAACTGTTGATCCTAAGAAAGGATAATTAATATCGGTTCTCCCTGCCACGGGCAGAAACTTCTGGTAGGTTCACTTTCTAGCCAGTGTCAATGTCTCCTAAAAGAGTCTGTGATTCACAGGGACCTAACACGGAGAACCGCTCAGCCGACTTGTAAAAATTATTTCAGACACTGTATGAACACGGATAGGTGCCTGGCTGGGATAGAAAATTGGTGGTTCGCGTGTTTGGGGTAATTTGTCATCATTTGGAAAGGCTGAGTGGCTCTGGTACCCAAAAGGGTTTAGGTGTGAGATGGTTCATGTCACAGCAGTGTCTAGGCCCTGATGACAGTGGTGACCAGGCTTCTGTATTGGGGTGTTTTGGGAATCGAGCCGCCGTGTTGCAGAATAGGAGGGGACCCAGATGGACGCTTGTTGGGAATCAAAGCCACCGGCCTTAAGACGGCAACCTACTCCCTCTGGTA
Organism: Pteronura brasiliensis; assembly: GCA_004024605.1. Lineage (NCBI taxonomy): Eukaryota > Metazoa > Chordata > Mammalia > Carnivora > Mustelidae > Pteronura > Pteronura brasiliensis. The sequence continues at coordinate 6,443 of PJEN01006929.1, forward strand.
TGGGTAATCCTATCTTGTGTGTTTTCCTGTGGATGGTGCAGTGACCTGATCTCAGGACCGCTGCCCACTTCTGCTCAGAAACTCTGTCAGCCGGTCGTGTGCTCTCCTGTGTGCAAGACAGTACAGAGCTCCCTTCTCAAAGGAACGGGTCCAGGGAGAAGACAGACACCGGGTCTACCCGCTGGGGTTGCTGGAGGGAATCCACACCAATGTGGAGGGTGAGGAATGTGGGACGGGTTGTCTCATCACCCTGCCCTAGCTTCTGTGTCCTCTGTCCACCCGATTCTGTGCATCCCAGAGTGCCCGTCACAGACCTTCCCAGGGAACCCCAACACAACCCTACTCTAACCACATCTTGATCTAAAACATTGTCTCGTTCCTTAATGGTTCTTTCTCCCAACTGGCTGAACTTGCTGGGGCCGCAGTAACAACCAGTACAGACACCGATTCCTCCCAGTCCTGCATGCTGCGATCCGGGTGGGGCGAGTCCTGTCTCCTTGGGCTGTGGATGCCGCCTTCTCCCCATGTCCTCACCCGGTCACCCCCTGGGCATCTCTGTGTCCTTCATACCCGGACACCGTTGAGAAGGGATTAACACCCACCACATGACCTCAGTTTACCTTAATCCCCTTTTTGAAAACCCCTTTCCCAAATAGAGTCCCATTCTGAGGTCCTGTGGGGGAGGGCGCCAACATACAGATTTTGGCGGGAGAGTGGGGGACCACCGTCCAGCCCATGCTCTCCACCAACGATGGAAAAATCTTACCGAATGCCCTGCTTTTCTCTTGCGGCAGAGAAAGGACTTCAGTCACTGTTTGAATGCCTTGTCCCTTGTCCTAAAAGCACAAGACGTGGAAAGGGAATTAAGGTGATAATTTGTAAATCAGGACTATAAGAGCAAATATAACTTAGGACTTGGCCGACAATTATTTCCTGTAAATGTCTACGTACGCGTACGCGTGTGTACATATTTTCACATATACCCACAACATCTGTGTAGATTGTAAACTAAACAAGATAACGCCTTTTTATCTATGTTTTTTACCAAAAAAAAAATGGTACATGTAAACATTCTACCACATTCAGGGCTCCCATATCACTTACTGCCTGCTGAGAAGTTGTAAAATGATCTCAAGTTTAATGACATTTGATGGGAAGATTCCAAACATATGTTGTTTAAAGCATTGGGAAGAAGGAAAAAAAAAATAAATAAAAATAAAAATAAAAATAAAAAAACCTACCAGACTTAATCTCATTGGATTGTCATTGACTTAAACTCCCAAGTTTAAAAAAATTTATATATTAAAGTAATGTTTCTTAAAATGTACCCAGATGTTAATAGCTATTACTCGGGGGGAGAAAAGTCAATAATTTGTAATGAAATGGATCTGGGAAGCACTGGTTCCAGCTGTGCCCATTAGACATGTTTAACTTTTCTGGAGCTTTGGAATTTATTGTCTTATATACATCAGGGCCCTTTAAAGATGGAATTTGGGGTGTGGTGTTTCCCCAACGTTATGTGGACACGACACCCTTTCTCCTCCCCGTGAAACACCTGTTGAAGCTAGGGTTGGTGCGGCCCATTTTGGAAATTCTTGCACACTGGATCTTGATGATCTCCCATGGGTCCCCAAGACACAGGGCATCGGAGGAAAATGCACTGCATCTCACCCTCGGGCACTACCGGTTTATACGGGACTTGCCGTAACTAGCCAAGCAGGGAACAACTAACACATACCAGTTTTGCAGTGAGACATGAAGAGGAAAAAAAAAAAAAAATGAGTAAAAAAAAAAGAAAGAAAGAAAGAAAAAAATGACCAAAAAAAAAAAGTGCAATGTAAATTACCTCATTTGTACCGATCTAGCCCAGAATTGGTATACGCGTACCTCATGGACGTATGGAAACCACAGGTGTTATTCTTGCTTTGTCAGCGTAAGTTTGGATTTTTATTGGGAATTCCTAAACATGCATATCTCCTCTGATTAATCCACACGTCTACACCTGAAATTAGCCTAATCAAAGAAAAAAAATTGTCTCGGTATAACAACTATAAATGCCTTACGTTCTCATTTCAGACATAATCCTCTCCCTGCTTGCATACCGGTAAGACGTTAATCAAACTGAGAAATCCGTAAGAGATTATGTCTCTATAAATAGCAACAATGTATACTTGGGGCTTTACCTTTGAAAAATAAATTTTGCAACAATTTGAATTGTGGTGTCCATCTGCCTGTGGGCGTTTCTTTGCCTTTCATTAAGAAGCTCTTCCATTTGGTATCTTCCGCATTTGACACATTTTGTCCAACCGCCAGAAAGATAATTATTCACAAAGAGTACGGGTTACGATATTACAGAGGACTAAAAACAAAGTAACATAAATGTAACGCATAACCGCTTTTCTCTTCTTTTTTTTTAAATTTATTTATTTGAGAGAGAGAGACGTAACCTTTTTAAAATTTTTTTTTCTTTTTTTAATTTTAATTTTTTTTCTTTTTCTTTTTCTTTTGTATTTTTATTTATTGTTTTATTTTTATTTTTATTTTTATTTATATATATTTATATATTTATGTAAATTTTATATTTACATAAATTTATGTAAATATTAATATGTAAATATATATTCATATATTTACATATATATTTATATATTTATGAAATATATATTTATATAAATATATTTATATAAATATATATTTATATATTAATTATATATTATATTTTTTATATATAAAATATAAATAAATATATAAAGATTTATTATTTAAATACATTTATATTTATATATACTTATATTTTATTTTATTTTTATTTTGTTTTTATTTATTTTATTCTTTATTTTTCTTTTTCAAATTTTTTAAGATCTTATTTATTATATTTATTATTATTTATTTGAATTTATTTGGATATCTATTATTATTATTTATTGGACAGAGATGTAACCGCTTTTCTAAATTCATTTTACTCTGAAATCGATAAGCTTCGTGGCATACTGAGATCAGAAAACCAGTCTATAATTCTGTCCTTTGTCTTCTGTGTCCCGTGTGCTCAAGATTTAAAGTGCTTGGACTATAGAAAATGTGTCACTTTGCGTCTCGAAAAGGTGTCGTAAAAATCATCTAATGAATTAAATCTGTACACTTTCTCAATGGTATTTAAAGAATACCGTACAATGGACGTAGCATCTTGAGTCAATATTTGCTTTCCTCAGATGGACCATTCATACCTGAACATGAAGCCCTTCCTACGTCTTGGTCCATGAGAAAAAATAATATTAGTTGATATAGCATATTTAATTTTGGAGGGGTGATAAAACTTGGTTTTCAAGCCTTTTAAGAAACAAACAATAAATTGAGGGGTCAGAGATGGGGGCATGTTTTTTTCCAAGACAGTACCTTGTCTGAAGACCATACGGTATTACATCAAACACAATAAAATTAAAAATAAATAGCCACTATCTCACAAGATTCCTAAAAGCATGACCTTATTTTCGGACACCCCTCCCCCACCCCGAGCTGTATTGACTATGGGCGTTAATGCATTAGCATGGACGTGGGTCTTTGCAAATGCAGAGGCCACCGTCAAAGACAGCCAGGGTTTGCTCCAGAGGAATTTCAGGCCATATGAGAATAGTAGGGTTTTGTATTCTAATAGGGAATTGAACTATTTCTGTGAAGATGGTTGAAAATGTCGCTTCATAACTTTACCATGATGGATCTGGAGACCTAAATTGCTTGACACATCCTATGTCCTCTCCTTCTTCGGTGGCCCTGATAGACTCTCAGATGTCCTTTTGCCTGCTTTTAAATCGATCCCAGTGCTCAGCGTTATGGCATCCTTCCTAATGCTTCTTAAATGTGACCGTACCCTCACGGGTTTCTGATTTAAAATCTCCGTACGATCCATTTCTTACCATTCCTTATCTTTCTGTGTGTCTTCCTGGTGTGCATAAACTTGCAAGCACCGGTAATCATCGATGACTCTGTAGAGTCATCAAAATCGAAATCGAAATCGAAATAGTCATCGAAATAGAAACACCAATTTCTATTTTCCGTAGAAATCTTCGTTGAAACAGCTGTTACGATCTGTATCTCGATTCCTACCTACCCATTCTGTAGGACGACCATCAGCCACACCATGTACAGGGAGTTGAGAAAGTTAGAGCTGGGAAGACTCTTGTTTGTTTGTTTGTTTTTTTCTTTATAGTTGCCTTACTTTTATGTTTATGCAAAGAAGGTACATATTATTTTATTTTTAACAATGTAATCAATATTTATTTATTTATTATAGACACAGAAAGAACCTGTGCGTGAGTGGGAGGGGGAGTGGCAGAGGGAGACAGACTCTCCAGCAGGTTCCACGTTGCACCTGGGTCTCTACCCAGGGCTCCCTCTCTTGACCCTGCAATCCTGACGTGAGCCAAAATCAAGAGCGGGACGCTTCAGTGACTCGGCCATCCAGGCACCCCTGTAATATTTTACAATAAATAAGAGAGGAAGGGGGACAAGTTCATCTGAAATGTTATATGACTGTGACAGCGCCAATTATCCATAAAATATATTTTCATAAAAACTTGTTATAATGGTCTGGAACTAAGGCATGGTTTATAGTTATTTTTTAAATGGCGTCTCTTAACGTTAAGTGAAGAATTTCGAAGAAGAAGGAGAAAAACTTCATGTGAACAAGCCATATTGGTAGGAGCTTATAATACAATATTGTGGTTTTATGTCCAGAAAATAAGAAAATAATACACTGGCAATCAAAACCATGCTTTTTTTTTTTTTTTTTTTTTCTTTTTGGTGACCTGGAAAACATGAAAAACAAGGTTTATCTAAAAAAATACATTGATGGATACATGAAAGCAGTTAAAAACTTGAAAGTCTGTATAAGTATACCTATATGGGAATATATAAAACTTTTGTTTCCTGACTACAGCAAAGGACTGAATCATGTTCAAAATGATTACAGGATTTTACATAATTTTTAGGATTATCAATGGGTCGTTGAACTATTCACGTCTGCCCAAGTGTCATGTGTAGGGTAGTAGCTTCATTGTTTGTCTTTGCATCAGACTTTGGGTGCAGTTTCTCGTGTTCCCAGGTTTTCCTGTAGAGCCATGTCCTAACACACCGTTCTGGTACCGTTGATGAGCCTAAAATACGCCATGGGACGCTACCTGGGACATTCTCCTTCTCTGGGTTTCTCTTTCTCTGTCTTCATCTCTCATCAGGAACTCTTGAAGCTGACTTTATTCAGTTATGTTCCAGCAGAGGTGAGTCAAAAAATAAATAAATAAATAAATAAAAATGGGCATTGACAAAAGTGCAAAAATGAAACATTTACATAAAAAACTGCATCTCCTGCCCATAACCAGGTTGTTGAAATGTATTATGGCCATGTGTACGGTGGTTTCTCTGTCTCCTGCCTCCATGGTATTCCTACGTCTTTAGGAGCATTAAAAGGAAATTCATTATTTACAGAATGGTACAGAAACTCCTAAATTTTTAATGCTATTTTACGTAAATAGAAATATGCACAATGTTTATGTGGAAGTGTTGACACCCAATCCTATAGACAGAAAATGCTCCGTCATTTGACACTGGCTTGCCTAGTTCACATGCTCTTTCATTCAAGGAAGATGAGTTTATTAAGACCATGACGTGTTCCTGGAAATTAGGACCTTGTGAGCTAAGTAAAAGGCTACCTGTGAAACTAATAAAGAGAAAGAAAGAAAAGTGTCATACACACACAAATCTGTGTTACTCATTGAAAATCAGCACTAATTAACTAAAATTACTCAATTGAAAAGTTAGCACTGGGGCGCCTGGGTGGCTCAGTGGGTTAAGCCTCTGCCTTCGGCTCAGGTCATGATCTCAGGGTCCTGGGATCGAGTCCTGCATTGGGCTCTCTGCTTAGCAGGAAGACGACTTCTCTTCCTCTCTCTCTCTGCCTGCCTCTCTGCCTACTTGTGATTTCTCTCTCTGTCAAATAAATCAATAAAATTAAAAAAAAAAAAAGTAAAGAAAGAAAGAAAGAAAAGTTAGCACTAATACTATTACGTACCTATGGGAAACAGTTGACTGAGTTTCTATAAACTTTATTTTTCTAGACTTATTACAGAATAAACATAGGAAATTTGATAAGAAATTAAAGGGATTTTGATTTTTTTCAGAAAGCTGAAGTTATCGAGAAAGACCATTTTTTTTAGTACAAAGAGCATGAGAGAGAGAACCTAGAAAAAGTAATTTTATAGGTTTCAATGTGGACTTTTTACAGCACATGGGTTCCCTTCTTTATTTCCAGTCGTTAAAAATAATTATATCTTCCCATCACTGCCATACTGGAGGCTACTAAAAATTAGACTCTGGTTGGGGGGGAAAAAAAAAAAAAACCAAAGATACAAACATTTGAAATACCAGGCACCTATATTCTCTTTTTAGTTCTTCAGTGACTTTCTCTTTATTAGGACCCTGGAAATACATTGTTTGCCCTGCAGATAATAAATTATAAAACAAACAAACGAACAAACAAAACCTCCAAAACAGAAAAAGAACCCATCAGTGTCTTTGACCCTGGCCGTTGACAGGTAGCTGATTCTGTGCTCTGCTGAAAGAATTGTAAAGTTGGGGAGCTTCTTATTAATTTAACTGTCAGATTGCTTTCCCTGCAAGCGTCGTGGAGAACACTTAGCAGAAGGAGCTCACCCGTGGTAGGCGGCCAAATGAACTTTGACAGGGTCTCATTTGCTCTTGAGTCCGACAAGCCGTTAATGGCTGGGGGGGAGACATAGGAAGTAAATGGAAACGTTTCCTAATAGACACTGGAACACGGCTAAATGGAGTATTTTGTAATTAGATATCTTTGGGTTGCTGGAAGAGAGAGCTCATGTCTCCAGAAGCTTGACCTCAAAATGGATCAGTTAGCCTTACACCAGAAAATATTTACTCAGATCTGACGTTTAAGGAGAAAATATAAATTTCCCCAGACATGCTAAGAAGAACGTTCGACAAATTAGTGTCAAAAACATGAACGGCTTACAGTTCATATGCTTGTGAAAATAGTATCGCTGATACATTTGTAGATAATATTTTTAAAGATTTTATTTATTTATTTGACAGAGAGATCACAAGTACGCAGAGAGAGAGGGGGAAGCAGGCCCCCTGCTCAGCAGAGGGCTGGATGCGGGGCTGGATCCCAGGACTCTGAGATCATGACCTGAGCCAAAGGCAGAGGCTTAACCACTGAGCCACACAGGCGCCCCCATTTGTAGATAATTATAACAATGTCTGTTCCTACAGATTTTATTCCAAAGGGCGATCGGAAACACCAAGACATGGTTTTTGCTCCATTTCAGACCCAGATCCAAGGTCACCTTCTTACAAAGAGCCTTTTCCCCAAGACTCTGAGCCATGTCCCAATCCCATAGACAGCACGGGGAGTCATTGTCAGACTATAGAGTTGACTCTAATTATCTTTGCCCGAGTGTGCATTCCAGAGGCAGCCACGTACTCGAGCTCCCCACGGTGTGAGCAACACAGCAGGTTCAAAGAAAGCATGGTGGGGTCACTGCCTAGGACGTGCAGCACGCCACAAATTCCACAAATGCAAACATTCAGCTCCAAAAACAGTTTACTGTGACTTCAATTAAAAAATAAAATAAAATAAAAAATAAAATAAACCCACTGCGGTGCCTGGCTGGCTCAGTCCTTAAGCATCTGCCTCCAGCTCAGCTGATCTCAGGGTCCTGGGATCGAGCCCTGCATCGGGCTCCTTGCTCAGCAGGAAACCTGCTTCTCCCTCTCCCACTCCCCCTACTTGTGCTCCCTCCTTCGCTGTGTCTCTTTCTCCCAAATAAATAAATAAAATCTTAAAAAAAAAAAACAACAACAACAAAACAAAAACCACTTTTTTTAAGTTGTCATTCCCCAAAGAAGCTTCTCCAAGTTTAAGAACATGGTAACTACAATTAATAGGACTGCATGTTCGGCTGAAATGGACTGAGAAGAGATGTTATACATTCTCATCACACACACACACAGTAACTATGTGAAGCAGCGGATGTATCATTTGTCCTGGTTAGTGGGGATTATGTTACTATATATTGTCTGTGAAATCGTCAGGTCATACCCCTTTCAATGCATACTGTTGTACTCCTCAGTTATACCGCCATAAAGCTGGGCTTTTTCTTATAAGAAAAGAGCAAGAAGCCTACATAACAACAACACCAAAAAAAAAAAAAAAAGAAAAAAAAAAGAAGAAAGAAAAGAAAAAAGAAAAAAGGAATCCCATATAGGGTCTCTTAACACATCAAAGGACAACTGCCGTAATTTAGGAGTTGAAAAAAAAATGTACGTGTGAGTGGAAGACTTGAAGCAGGGACACAGATAACTACGCAAAAACCTTGCAACAGAAAATTGAATTTAAGCTGAATATTTTTAATTTTATCAAAAGGTAGGGAGGACTTACAAACTTTTTTTTTTTTTTTTTTTTTTTTTTTTTTTGTGGGGAAAAGGGGGCTCTGAATTATGAACAGACCCAAGAAAGAAAACCAAAAAGGATGTGTGCAAGACAGCATGATTCAGAGTGTTTGCACTGGGGATTTACCTTTCCCTGAGTGAAAAGCAAGGTTTTTACACTTGGTTTTAAATGATGATCCAGAATGGGTTTAACTTTACCAGTGACGCAAACCGTTACAACCGTTTTAAAGATTTTAAGTGATATGGTTGTCTTTGGAACGACCACAGCCACCTTGGACACCATAGGGTTAAACACCGCAGGGTTGTCGGACCATTTGAAATATTGCATCTTGAGAAACTATGTGCAGGGACCTTCCTGGAGTTGACAGTGTATCTATCAAATTTTGGAGAAGACGCCTCCGTGGCACCTGGATTCAGTTTATCTCAGCGTTGATTAATGCGCTCTGAAGGGGCGGGAAGGAGGAGGGCGGCAGCCAGGACGGATCCGTCCCACGATGACTGACAGCGCTCGCTATTTTAATCAGGAACAAGCTCGCAGACATGAAGAAATGGGGTTTGCAATTAAAACGCATAGGTTCTGGCTCTGTTCGCGTGGTGATGGCTACGTAAATCAGCATTGTTTCATGGTTTGTCATTAGGTTTTCTCCTGTGACCTACTGCGTCCCATTTTTACGTCTTGATCTCACCTGACGGGTGCACGGACGTTATCCAAGACCTCAGAGATAGGAGCCCCCCAGGGAACACACATTTCCGTAGACTTTGCCAGCAGGACGTATCCAGGGAATAAAATAGCACAAAGATGCCTGAATCAAATTCTGGATTTTTTTTTTTTTTTGGAAAAGTACTTTGCATCGGATGTGGGGCTTACACTAATTAAGTCGTGCAATGCTAAATTTTAAAACGTTAGGAGGGATTTCCATTTGATGAAGACCACACCATCCGACAGAATGACATCCAGACAATAGGCCCAGGCTGATACACAGGCTTTCAGAGCAGGCATCCCAGACCATCAATAAGGCAATACCAACAATAATGGGGAAGAAAATCCTGTTCTGTTCCGATTAATACTAGAAGTGTTCTTATTTTCCTTGGGAAAAAAAAAAAAAAGTAAATGCTTTGAAATATTCCATCTCGTTGAAAAAAACTTCACTAAGCAAAGAATGCACGGCACCATTCCTCACTGTAAGGAATGTGTAGTCTGTGTAGGACAGAAACTAGAAAGATGACACGGAAGATATTACCAGCAACACAAATAAAGCATTTATGGCAGCAAAGACTATGTTATCCACATATCTTTGAAGAGAGGAGGTCAACAGGACTCTGTCCTAACCGAAGTTACTGTTTGTGCAATGGGGAAAATAGTGCCAGCTGACTGGTGGGACCCTGGTGGGACACCTGAGATGTCTGGTGTGCAGAACCGGGCTGCTCCGTGCTTTACTTATAGGAAGCTTTGTGGGTATTGGGGACCGTCCTGTCTTCCTCCTGGTGCTTGTGGCTCAGACACTTTCTGTCACCTTCATTAACTTCTCGTTGGCCGTCAGCTGCCCAAAGGGACAAGTGCCATGTACTCTTTCCGTCCTCTCCTAGGAACTCACTGGAAACACCGTGAGACTCTGCACATAATACAAGACATGATAAATCTAGGATATGCCTTAAACCGTACTCCATATATAACATTAATCCACAACTATCTCTGTTCTATACAGCTGTGTAATACATCAGCGGGAAACACATTTAAGTACTTATTTATAAGTTGCACCAAGTATAAAAACCCTCACGGTCGTATTTGTTTATTTGAATGAATTTAATTGTTTCCTGCTCCTAATTATGCAGAATTAGTTAAGCATTAAGTATATATAGTCAAGCATTAAGTATATAGGTACGCTTATATATCATCGTTATTACATTAAGTATTGATAGCAGATTTACAACTGGATACACATTTATAATATATTTACAAGTATGCATTACCATTTCTGTGTAAATTAAATACTTATAAATAATTGCTTATACCATAAAATTACATTTATACCACTCAGTATATTTTATGTATCTATTTATTTGCTTATTTTTAGGGACAGAGTAAAAGAAAGTGGTGGGGGAGGGGCAGAGCAAGTAAGAAAATCCCAAGCAGACTCTGCGCTCAGCACGGAGCCTGACACCGGGCTCAGTCCCATGACCCTGAGATCATGCACTGAGCCGAAATCAAGTCAGACACTTTCCCTGAGAGCCACCCAGGCTCCCCCCACATGGTGTGTTTTAATACTCATTATCACTTATAAATCTAGAGATTGATTTAATACTCATTATCATGCACATTTCACTTATTAATTCATCCACTACTCATTATCACGTGTACATCGAAAGGGCGTGGATGTAATCCATCAGACGTGTTTCTAGAAACCAAATATATGACATAAAATTGTGTCAAACATGGGAGCTATTAACTGATGAACACAATTATAACTGCTTTGCAGACTCATAACCTAAGTGCACATGCATTTATATATAATATAGGAAAGTGTTCGTATCAACAGTTGCGTCATACGCACAGACACACGTGTGTACGCACATTCCTGAGGAAGACGGCTATGGCCAATGTGAGTCAGCACGTGGGCTCGATCAGAATGTGTGCGCCTGGAACCTGAATGTGACGAGTCAGGCCTTCGAGATCACAGGAGGTTGATGCCTAAAGAAATACGGTCCCTGGCAGGAGTCCACAAGACCACAGGAGTCCTGGTCATACCATCCCTGTAACTACCCAGCATGTTGAAGCCGGAGGGAGGGACTCACAAGAACATTCAGGACTAATCCCCAAGGACAGATGGGAAGACTTGGCAGAGTGGGGTCTGGAGAAACAGGAGTTCAGTTGTCCATCATTATGAGGCCCCATGGAAGGAAGCCCGGTCACAGGACATAGTAACACACACACCCTCTTGTGCCCTCTGTGACCTTCAAGTCTGACTCCTAGAACACATCCTCAAATCCATGTGCTGTACACCTCGCAATGTCCCCCAGTGATTTATATTTCCCTGCTCCACGGAAAAGAATTTCAGAGTCGGGACGTGTAGGACCACCATCCCCTCTCTGAGCCTTTGAATATGTTTGCGAATTCAAAATATTTTGCATTTCAAGTAACGAACAGACCACAAAAAACGCGATAACACAATTTTTCTTTGCAAAACTCAGTAGCGCAATCCAGTGAGGGAAACGGACAATGTTTCGTAGAATCCTTTTGGCCAAAGCTGTATCGTTACTGTATCAGTGGGATTTTTACAACATGGTAACTGTTTCTGGAGAATGACCTAGTAGCAAGGGTAACAAAGTCGGAATCCTTTGTGGTGGGAAGGAACCCTCCTTCATATATCGTGCATTATTAGTCAGTGTTTAAAGTGCATTACATTGGGGTACCTGGGTGGCTCTATTGGTGAAGTGTCTGCCTTCGGCTCAGGTCATGATCTCAGGGTCCTGGGATCGAGCCCCGCATCAGGCTCCCTGCTCTGCAGGAAACTTCTTCTCCCTTTGCCCCTCCCCCTGCTCATCTTCCCTCTCTTCCATCTCTCTCTCTGTCAAATACATAAATAAAATCTTAAAAAATAATAATAATAAAAAAATAAAGTGGACCACGTGTGTTTGCTGTGCATGATTTTCATTTTCAAATGTTCAGTTTCCACCAACCACAGCATTGTCCCCTTCGTCTTTAATCCAAAACCGAGACAATTGGCACAGATGCACAAAAACTAGCTTCATCATAATTACTCAAAGGAATTACAGTCCTGTTCACTAAAGAGAATTTATTAAGGAGTTTTGACCCACCTCACACGTGTGGGCGACTTGAAACCATGTAAAGCATTTGACACCTCAACGGATCATGATTTAATAATGCAATCATGATGTTGACTTTCGGTGAGCACTCTGAAGTATAATATAATATAATGTGAGAGGTATACATCTATGACAGGTGGAATGGCAGGTCCCCTAAACACCATAAGAAGTTGGTTGACTCTTTTGATTTGCAGAACTTTCCCAGCAACACTAACGATATTACTGGTAAATGAAATTGGATGGACCTGGGAAAGGAGTGGGGGTCCATAGCGTTCTGTTTAGCTAAGTGCTTTCAATGAGGTATTAATCAGTGATCACGGACTTGTAATTAGACACTTCTCAGGACTTTCAGCCCATCAAGGGACATAAATAAATCCCATGTGGGTATACATGATCAACTATAGGTAAACACATTCCTACTTGGACACATTTTCCTGTGGAGCTTACGGAGAGGGTAGCGTTCTGCAGAAGACTGTAAAAGAACCTTTGCATAACTTGTGATCTCTCTCTCTGTCAAAGAAATAAACAAAATCTAAAAAAAGAAAAAAAAGAACCTTTGCATAAGTGCATCCCTCACGTCCACAAAACGATGTTTCTGTGAAGATACCCAAAGCCATTCATGTTCATCACCTGCCTTGTTATTGAGCCTGGGTGCACCTACAGAGATGTGATTCCCATTTTTTGTTTGTTTGTTTGTTTTGTTTTCTTTTTTTTTAAATGTCCCCACCAGCAAGAAGGACACAGTCACAGCCTCGCTGAAATGAATCCGGTTGCCAATGGACACCGACGGTGTCTGCTTACAGACCAACTCGGAAACTCCCCTCCTGTCTCTTACCAGCCTCATTCTTTGTGTGTTGTTTTCCTAGTTTCTTTTCTTTTCTTTTTTTAAGATTTTACTTTATTTATTTGACAGAGAGAGAGAGAGAGAGAGCATGAGCACGGGAAAACACAGAGGGAGAAGCAGACTCCCTACAGAGCAGGACTGGATCCCAGGACCCCAGGATCGTGCTCTGAGCCAAAGGCAGATGCTTGACTCCCTGAGCCCCCCAGGTGCCCCTGCTTTTCTTATATCTCAAAGGAGACTGAAAAAGTTCACTTTTTAAGCCTCCCATGTCAATACATGGGTCCCTTATTCTGCAGTATCGGTATACCTGTCCTTTCTGTCTTGTCCCTTTTGCAACTGTGCGTGTGGACCTCCCAACAGAGTTCTCCGAGCACACGTGTTTGCGTTTCTCACTAAACATTGTCACTAATCTGAATGCACCAACCTTCTGCTACTCAACCCACGTACAAAATGGGACCCTTGGCTCGATTCCTCCCAGGCGAATCCCGTACCAGCTCCTGTCACTGCTGACTCCCATGCTCGAGAGTGTGGCTGTCTGGTCCTGGAGGTCTTGCTTGCTTTATCCCCAGGGCATCCTGCAAGCTTCTCTGGAGAGGCGGGGCACCCGTTCTGAGAAGGACTGCTGTCCAGGGGGGTGGTCAGCAGGTGGCACGAGCTCACGGTCTGTGTGGTGTACGTTCTGTTCCAGCACAGACCCTTGCCAGGGGGACTTTTATCTCTCTACCTGCCCCAAACAGCAAAATCTCTGAAACAGAAACACAAAACAGAAGCAGGAATCTTGTCTCTAGAAACACTGACACTCACGGTCCCTCCTTGTTTCCCTAGCCAGTGGCTCTGGTGGCCTGAAATATATTTTACATATTTTTATATGTATATAGCAAATAGATATATTTATAAATGTCTACATATATATATGCATGGATTAAGATTGCTACAGAACTTAGTTCATTCTTCCAAACCCAAAACTACAGGATTTCCCTCCATTTTACATGAATATTTAAGCTCTTTCCAAATTACCGTATATCTTTTCAGCCATGGGATCGTTTTAATGTCATTGTAAATGGATCTTCTGAAATTTCTCTTTGTTTCTCCAAGGGTGATAGAAATGCAGTCTTATTCACAATCTTGCAAAATTGTTAATAATTCCTGTAGTTTGTAGATTCTTTTAGATTTTTGTATGTACTGAGTAATGACATCTGAACAGGAAAACTTTTTTTTTCAATATTTTATTTATTAATTGGACAGAGAGAGAGAGGGAACAGAAGCAGGGGGAGTGGGAGAGGGAGAAGCAGGCTTCTCGCTGAGCAGAGAGCCCGATGAGGGGCTCAATCCCAGGACCCTGGGATCATGACCCGAGCTGAAGGCAGATGCCCAAAGACTGAGCCACCCAGGCGCCCCTGAATGGGGAAACTTTTATATCTTTCTTTCTAATCTATATGGATAGCACTGTTTTTTTCTGTGCATTCTTTCATTAAGAAGCGTGTCTAGAACCGTGCATGAATAGGGTGGCTCAGAATTTCTCCGTGATTTACAAAAAGACATTTCCCCATTCATTGCAGTTTTCTGAATGCCGTACTTTGCAGACTGTCCCTGTTGCATTACGGAAACTGTCTTTCATCACCATGACCTAAAATTTGTTTTTTTTTTAATCATAAACGGCTGTTGAATTTTGTCATTTTCTCACATGGCAGAAATGGCCATATCTTCATGTTCTCCTCTTTCTGCTTTATTTTTTCTTGTTTTGTTTCTAAATGAAGTGAAAATCAGCTTTCCAAGTGGTAACAATAGCTTTGCTTGTATGAAGCATTTCCTTCCACAGGGAGCCACTGCAAACAAATGCAAACAAATCTGCAGGGGTTGAAGAATGACCCAAAGCAAAGCCCATCTGGCCAGAGTCTCCTGGTGACAGGACACAAGATGGCGTTGGAAGAGCACGCGGCCCACAAGGCAGGAAGAACTCTACCCACATGCTTCTCCCTCTGTCAGTCCCCCTGCTTGTGCTTTCTCTGTCCCAAATAAATCAAATAAAATCTTGAAAAAAAAAAAAACGAAATTATTTATTTTCGATAAAAAAGAATGCAAGTCAGGGAGAAGCAGCAGAGAGAAAGAGAGTATCTCAAGCAGACACCAACCAGAGCACTCAGCCCGATGTGGGGCTCAATTCCTCAACTCTGAGATCATGCCTGAGCCAAAACCAAGAGTCCACTGCTTAAAACCAACCGAGCCACCCAGGCGGCATCCCTGGGGTTATAATCCCTTTGATCAAAATTTGTGCATTAGTAATATTTTGATATCTCTGTTCATCACTACAAGAATACATTTTATTTTTTAATCCATTTTTATTAAAGTTATTTTTCAATTTCACAGTAGTTCAGGGTAGGTCTTGAACATCCCTTATTAAGGAATGGCTTATGATATTGACTTTGCTTTTTTTTTTTTTTTTAATTTCTTTTCAGTGTAACAGAATTCATTGTTTATGCACCACACCCAGTGCTCCATGCAATACATGCTCTCCACAATACCCACCACCTGGGTCCCCCAACCTCCCACCTCCCGCCCCTTCAAAACCCTCGATTGTTTCTCAGAGTCCATAGTCTCTCATGGTTCACCTCCCCTTCCAATTTCCCCCAACTCCCTTCTCCTCTTCATCTCCTCATGTCCTCTGTGTTATTTGTTATGCTCCACAAATAAGTGAAACCATATGATAATTGACTCTCTCTGCTTGACTTATTTCACTCAGCATAATCTCTTCCAGTCCCGTCCATGTTGCTACAAAAGTTGGGGATTCATCCTTTCTGATGGAGGCATCATACTCCATAGTGTATATGGACCACATCTTCCTTATCCATTCGTCCGTTGAAGGGCATCTTGGTTCTTTCCACAGTTTGGTGACCGTGGCCATTGCTGCTATAAACATTGGGGTACAGATGGCCCTTCTTTTCACTACATCTGTACCTTTGGGGTAAATACCCAGTAGCACAACTGCACTATTTTTAATTTCTTGAGGAATCTCCACACTGTTCTCCAAAGTGGCTGCACCAACTTGCATTCCCACCAACAGTGTAAGAGGGTTCCCCTTTCTCCATATCCCCTCCAACACATGTTGTTTCCTGTCTTGCTAATTTTGGCCACTCTAACTGGTGTAAGGTGATATCTCAATGTCATTTTAATTTGAATCTCCCTGATGGCTAGTGCTGATGAACATTTTTTCATGTGTCTGATAGCCATATGTATGTCTTCATTGGAGAAGTGCCTGTTCGTGTTTTCTGCCCATTTTTTGATATGATTATCTGTTTTGTGTGTACTTTGCTTATTTTAAAATAACAATTTCATTCCCAGACTCTCCAGAGTCCCATCCAGATATCTCTCATATTCTTATAATTTAAATACCTTTCTTTTTTTCTCTGTCTCTACAACTTAATAAATTAACATGTTTAATTCTGTGTTAACCTCAAAAGGAATGCTGGAACACTGAAAAGAAATAAAATAAAATAAAATAAAATAAAATGGAAAAAAATTTAAGAAAATCTGTGCTGACCTCACCGTTCAGATGTGGCGCTGTGAAATAGTAAGACATTGCTGGCATCCTCTGTTGGAATAGTTTTTAGTTATGGAAAAAGAAGAGCATAAGAGGTAGAGCTTAGAGGAAGAAATTTGGGGTTAAGGAGAGCAGGGACATGCGGGTCATTTCAGGGTCTCAAGCACAGAGAATAGCATAGGAACCCAACAACATGGAGGGCGTGCATCTCCTTCTTTCTGTGAAATAAAGGTGATAAGCTCTTCACGATGAACTTAATCTTCATGGCACGTAGTAAGCTACCATGAAAAGACCTGCTCAGTGACAATGAGTTTTAGCTTCGACACAACTATGTGCAACGGTTAGTTTAAACTCAAGCACAGCATCAGCCCTGTAGGAAAGATGATCTAAGGGCCATGGAATTTGCTAAAATTATTGATTAGAAATCATCAGTTATGGATAACAGTGCTCACTCTGTGGTATGTAACTGTCCACTGCTTCTTTCTCCATTTTTGACAAAATTCCTGGTGACAAGAATGAAGATGGTGTCCTTGGTCATAGACTGGGCTCAGCCTGTCACTCAGGCTCAGCCTCTCTGATTCGGTGGTCAGCCATCTGAGATGTAAGAGCCCACAGCTCCTAGAGAGGGTGTTGGCATGTCTGTAGGACCCAGGCATAAAGACCCAGGGTCTGGTGTCTGTTGTGATTCTTTGGAAATATGTGCCTCACTCGGGTGAGTAGTTGGAAACTTTGCACTTAGGTGAATCTCTCCACCTTGGTCTTTCTGGTTAACCATGATTCTGCTCATTGGTCACCTCTCCCGCCCCCAGAAGATGCAATAGTGAACACCAGACCCCAGTCTGCTGATGCAAAAATATATATTCTGTATACTGAATCTCTTCTTCCTATCCTGCAAGTGCAGAAGCAATCTTGAAGCCAACAAGGAAGAAGTATTTAACCCAGAGTTACCAAAAAACAAACAAACAAAACATTACTATCTAAAACATTCTTTCCATTGCAAGAACATGGCTAAAAATCCACCTCAGATTTCATCCCAGCCCGCTGTGAGCCTGGCCCAGTGATGTGTAAACATCTCATTAATGAGTTTAATTGTCTTTGAATGAATTATTCCAGTTTTCAGCTTCCCGGTTTGCATGGGGAAAATGATTCCCCATGTATGTGGTGTTGCTTTGTGAGGTGATGTCCACACAGACACAGCTGTATGTCAGACATGCAGCCTGAATTCTATGCCTGAGCCTACTCAGTAGATAGAAACAGCCCCATGTTGGGCGTCTAAAGATGTTCACACATTGCCTTTTCTCCTTTGACCCAAAACACGCCCTAAAAGAGTAGAACAGTCACGACTATGATAAATTTCCATAAGACATTTGTTGCAACACATTCGATCTGTAGAAACACACACGTCCGTGAATACTTCGTACTCGAACAGATTCCTTTTTTTTTTTTTTTAAGATTTTATTTATTTATTTGTCAGAGAGAGAGGGAGAGAGAGTGAGCACAGGCAGACAGAATGGCAGGCAGAGGCAGAGGTAGACGCAGGCTCCCTGCCAAGCAAGGAGCCCGATGTGGGACTGGATCCCAGGACGCTGGGATCATAACCCGAGCCAAAGGCAGCTGCTTAACCAACTGAGCCACCCAGGTGTCCCTCGAACAGATTCTTAAAAACTGTCTCCATGAGTGATTCCTTGTTTCTACTTAAATTGCAATGTCTTTCTCACTTCTAGTCAGGCACAGATTGCTGATACAAGAGTATCAGAGCTTGAACGCAATAGGAGGGCTTACACACCTCTCCTAGGACCAGTGCTTGAACTGGAGTCACAGCCCTAGGTGGGGTGTCCCATCTATAGGTTAACCATCTAGGACATTGTTACCAGCTCTTGCTTCGTAAGTTCATGAAGGAAACCAGAAGACCTCGGTGTATAGGGTAGGACAGCACAGCAACTCAGAGCACACTGCCCCATGCGAATTGGGCGGGAGATATGTAAACTGTAGGGAAAAAGATAATCACGGGTCTTTGTGTTTCAGCTGTCCCTTGACTTCATTGTACATCAAGTTAGGAACCAAGAAAAAAAAAATGTATTCGTAACTGTCTTCCGAGCCTCAGGTTTATTTGTAGAAACACAGAAAACTACCCTATTTCATGTCGTCAGAAAACTTACATCAGGAGATAAACACTTTCAGCTGCCTTGGGAATACACTTGGGCTTCTAATGGAGTAATAATTCATATTATGCATCGAGGGTTGAGGATATAGAAAGGGAATGGTGGCCAATCCAAGGATATGGTAGACAGAATTTCCCAAAGGAGTTGGGAAATGTGGCCAATGACTGCTTCTTTAAACGAGCACCTTACAGAATCATTTTCCTGTAGAAATTATGCCAGAATATATTAGAATATGCTGACATAAACTTAGCTCTTGGGAGTTTGAAAACAATGAAAACAGTACTAAACTCAACCATCGTTTTATGGAGGGAAAGGCTTGATCTTCCTAAGTACTGCTATTGGAATATCAATACTGTTCCAATGAACCTTATCCCAAACCGTATATGGTCTAGCAAGAAAATAAATATGTGAACAGCCACCTATAAATGACCCACTGGACACAGGCAAGGATTCAACACCCTGAAGATGATTTACATTGTACAACCATCAATGGGGTTTCTGTGAATTGCATCACTGAATTCTTCATAACCCAAAATGGTCATGACTTGGTGCGTTGTGGTTACCTGAGCTCTGTATGAGCTTTATGACTCCTGGATAAGTCTGACCTGCCCTGGGAGAAGCCAACCCCACTTTGTGCATTGCTCAGCAGAGGGTAAATCCCTTGAGACTTGCGGTACACAGCAAGGAAAGGGTTCACTCGAGAGCCAGCCAAACCAGGAGAAGGGAGGGCAAGGCTTAAATCCACCTCTCCAAAGGAGGACGGTCCAGGAAACTTACAGGTGGAAGGAGGAAGATCTGGATAAAAAGTTGAAGCTGAACTTATGAACGTTTGGAGCTACTGTTGGCCCCATTAGCCCTGTGAGGACTGGTGCCACCTACTTTCAGACATGCCCAGTCAACAGGCATAGGTTTAGTATTCCGATGGTGCTCATCGGTATTATTCCTACATTTTGTTCGCTTTTCAATCCACACAATGAACTTACCCTTAAATAAAAATAACCTGCTACGGGACACCTGGGTGGCTCGTCGATTTGGCATCTGCCTTCAGCTCAGGTCATGATCTCAGGGTCCTGGAATCGAATCCTGATTCAGGCTCCCTGCTCAGCGGGAAGCCCGCTTCTCCCTCTGCCTGCTGCTCCCCCTGCTTGTGCTCTAGCACTATGTGCCAAATGAATAAAATCTTTTAAAAAATTAAAAAAAAAAAAACCCTGCTAGATGCAGGTTTCAGTGCTTAAAAATAGGGCAGTAGGTCATAGGTACTGATCGGGTTGTGTTTCTGACAGTGCTAACATGGGGCACTGAAGCAATCAGTCTCCCAGTTCCCCACATGTGGGTGTGTTCCCGGCTGGCACAGGAAGCATCCTCTGCATTTCTCATAAACTTCGTCTGTCTGCTGCATCCCGGCAGGCAGGAGGGTAAACATTCCTCTGACTTTCTCAACTGCATTATCCGTCTCTCTCTGAGTCAGATGGTGAGAGCCCTGAACGGATCAGCCGTCGGACTTTGTCTTTTCCATCTGCCCCCGTTTCTTGCTCTGAAAAAATCCTTTCAACAGGCACATGTGAGTGCGACTCCTCTTTTCCACAAAGGTGCAAACACCTTCTGGGTCTTGATCTCTCGAGACACTCTGGGGACACGTGAGTGCTCAGTTAAGATGAATTTCTGGGATGGGGCCATGCACACATGGGAACTGTGATTTAATAGAAGACAGGGTCTGGAGAACCAGTGCTACAAGAGATGATGTGTTGGGGGGAAGGGAGGAGACGGTGCTGGATTTGGTGGGGTCTTGTTGCATGTCAGAGGGATTGCTAGCTCTTGCAGATACCTCTCTAAGATTCTGGTCGATTCTATGCAGGTTCTACATGGAATCCTGCAGAATCCATCCTTCTGTGACGGGAGCATCATGACCTTAAGCGTCATCCTTATCTTCATGTATGGAGAAGAAGGAGAAATGTCTCCTTCCTTTTTAAGGCTGACTGTCATTGCATCATTTCCTTTCTCCTCCTGCAAGGAACACTCACATTGTTAGCCCATCTGGGCTATTGTGAGACACGATGCAATGGACACAGATCTCCTGGAGACCTTTATTCCAGTTTGATGGTGATGGCCAGGGACTGGGGCGTGGGTGGGGGGGACAAAAATAGGGACCTGCTGTTGAGCACGGGTATGCTCTCTACCATGCACATCTGCTTTACAGCACAGTGCATACAGTTACCACAGTCGTGCACTAGAACATTCAAGGGGGGAGCAGACCTCATAGAAAGGGTCCTTACCAACAATGGCTTGGACTTGTCTGGAGTACCTTATTCATCCCTATTACTTTCTCCCCAACAGACTTGGGAAGTTGGCAATTCCCAGTTAAGGAAGATCTTTGGGAAATAAAACCACCTAATTGGCTGACTCACCCTTCTTGCATTGCTGTCAAAAGTCTGGATAAAGGAGAAAAAAATGGGAGGGAGCTATAGATAGTTTTTTAAACAATGGTGATTCTATATATATGAATATAATACATCATATAGATATGAATTAATATAGGAACAAGAGAAACGGAAGTGAAGTTGTAATATGCGTGATAAGAAAACAGAACGGGTCTTAACGTAGTTAAATGATGAGTCGGCAAAACGTAAATGCTGAGTCAGCAAAGCATCCCCCATACCTCTTAGCCATTTGTATATTTTATATTTTCTGCTACTGAGTATTTATTTACCACCTTTTAAAAATTCTTATGTGTGGCAAGGATTGCTACCTCCCATTGCACACATTCCGTTTTTTATCAAGTATTTAAACATACCTGGCTCTTTCAGCCATGAAGTATGTACAAAATAACTTCATTTTCTTCATACCAATGACAGACAAAATTGAATTAAGACCCTCACTGTGCTTATTAAAGTGCCAAATGCATATAAAACGTGCTTGATATTCTTATGATTATCATAAGCTTTAAAAATAATCAAGTGATTCCTTCCATATTTTACCCAGAAATGCAGCTTCTAGCATAACACTGCTTTATGTGGCGAAAGGAGAAAAAAAAAAAAAGAGTCGCTTATTTACATTATGGGACAATTTAGTGTGTCTTTAAGTTCTTCTCTTTTACATAATGGGATCAAATGAAATAACTCTGCTGGGGTACGTTCTTAGTAACTCAGAGTAAACAAGGTCATAGGACTGTAATGGTCATGTCCTGCACCCTTCTGAAAACGAAAAAGAAAGCATGAGCCGTTGGAAGATTACAGGACTTTTGCCAGAGGAATTAATAGCTGTAATTCACAGCAGAAAGTGGACTGGAACACCACCACACAGATGTCTGTTTGAAGCCCTTCACGGTCGGAGCTGCATGCTCATCCTCTGCCCCTTTCAAGACTGCATCATGGTCCCTGGAAAGCAAAGCTGACCCAAGTTCACTGTCAGATACAACCACAAAAAATGTCATCTAGGTTATACCACTCAACGTGTCATGCTCTGTATCATCGTCCCGAACTTGTACAATGACTCCGATGCTGGTGTCAACATCACAGAGATTGGAGAAAAATGGAATTCAAAGTGCAAGTGACTTGCTCCAATTCACTCTTCTCCCAGACCTGAAACTCAGGTTGAGACAGAAATCAGAACCAAAAATAATTGGCCACATGCAAAACCACCAGAGCAGGGAGAGAGCAAGAATTGTACAAAACAGCAAGAAGAAGAAAAATCATCCCTTTCTAGACAAAATCCTTTTTTATGCAATTGCAAAAGGCCAATCTAGTCCCTGACTTATTTTCAAGCACATTCCTACTTTACAATTTTGTAGCTTTTCCTGTTGCTATTTCTTTCCTCTCTGTCTGTCTCTCTTTCTCCCTCCCTCTCTCCTTTTTTCTTTGTCTCTCTGAATTGCTAGCTTTGAAGGAGCAACACTCCCTAAGTTCCAGAGTGACAACTTTCTACCAGGGCTTTCACTTTCTAGGAGGTAGTTTGACAGTCTCACCCAGGATCACCCAGGAATTTGCAGTTCCATGTAGATAGTCTTCTTTGACCATGGGCTTGGTACAGATCACCTGCTACGGGCTGAACTCTGTACCCCCAGAACCCATATGTTGAATCTCTAAAGCCCAAAGTGACCATATGTGGAGATAGATCCCATGAGACAATAAGGCAAAACAGGATCAGAGAGTGGGACCCTAATCCAATATGGCGGGTCCATGTGCAAGAAATGGAAAGAGACACCCAGGATTTATGGGCACAGAAGAAAGGTCACATAAAGACACATGACCAGATTCATTTATCCTTTGGGAGACCTCAGTGCTGGAGTCCTCTATATACAGATAAAGAGTGTGTAGAGTAGTACCATTTACTCAACTGGAATCCAAAACGTAGATTCAATTTTTGTCGTTTTCTGTTTCTTTGGAAAGGGAACAGGTTCCACAATATGGGCTGAAGAAACACTCCAGGGACAGGATAAATGGTAGAAATCAAAACCGTTGTCCACAGAACCTGTGTGGAGACGGTGGTCTGTGGCCAGAATGGTGACAGTCCTCAGTCGAGGTGAGGGTGGGGAGGCAAACTCACAGCCATGTGTTAAGAGACTGCTGGGTAGGAAAGGCGGCACCAACAATCCATGCCCTGTGGTCTTCTGAAGCCCAGACCTCCACGCTTCAGTATGCAGGCTTCATACTAACCATTCTCCATAGGAAAGGGGTGCATTGGCCCTCGCAGAAAGCCAGGAACGAAACTCCCAGTCAACCACAGCTGCGAGTCCGTGTTCTCAAGCCTATCATAGCGTGTATATGCACGTTGGATCTTATTCTCTGTTAAGAGATATTCTATCTTACTTTGTTTTCTGGTACATGGTTCTACCAAGAATCCATCCATAATGCAGGCTACCAGACCAGTTTGACACTCAAGCAGGGTCCTCAAACTGGGGACAAGAGTGCCCATCTCCCAGGAGACGTTTGGCCATGGCCAAAGATGGTTTTGGTCACCGCCAACATCTGATGGTCAAGGCCAAGCACAATGATCTGCGTTCTACACTACCCAGAAAACCCAAGAAAAATTGTTCAACTCCAAAGCTCCCATAGCTAAGAAAACCCATGGCGTAGACGTTTGAAGGTTGTGTGACAGATGCCAAATCACTCAATGCATGGGGACGTTTCTGGCATCCAGGTCAGTTGGGTTTGCAAGGCAGCATGAGTGTGAAGCTGGCCCCAGCATGCCCCTGTAGGACCAGTGCAGAATCTTAATTCTAGGAGTTGTCCCTTACCTGGTCACTGGTAGAAGAGCCACATCCCGGGCTGGAAAGGACTTTGCATGTCTCAGCTGACACCCACGGTTCTTGCTCATTCCATTGTACCTCAGCAAGATGGGTATACACCATTTTTGAGAAACCTCCTCCTCCACTCTTCAACACAGAGATCTCAAGGCAGACGACCTTTGTGGACAAAAGAGAGATGCCTCAGCCCACCTCCTTTATGTTTCTTGCTAAATGGCACACAGAACCAGGAATTCCCTGAGCCCTAACAGCCTCCAGATTCAGTGGGGAGTCAGCACATAGTCTGCAGTTACCCACCACAGTTAGAACAGAGTGTGATGCTTGCCCAAGCGTATCCTACCTTGGAGATGATATTTTTGGGGACCCTTCTGCTGAAGCCTCCCTCTGTTTCCACCCTCTATTTGGCCCCAAACCTGGTTTTCTAATTGTTTTTGTTTGAGATGAGTTGACACAGATATATGTTGTATCCCCTCATATAACTTGGTCCCAAAGCTAATATAAAGATTATATGCTTGGCGGAGAGAAAATCCTCTAAAAGCTACATATTTTCTGTCTATTAGGAAAGCCAGCAGATCAGTTCTAAGAATAAGAAAGTTATTTTGGGGAAGCCCGGATGCCCATTTCTTCCCACATAAATCAGCTTACTGTTCAGCCTTACAAGCTCTTAAAAAGGACAAAGAGTCTTTATGATTCTTTACTCGTGCTTTGACAAGTATTAAATGTAAGGAAAGAATTCTTGAGTCTACATGAAGAATAGGAGAATGAACCCTCTCTCAATCCAAATGACTATAATTTTTAACAAAACAAACACAAAATTTGCAGATCCCTATGGACAATGTTTTGGACGAATCTCCCCCAGATTTCCCCTATATCTTCCGTTCTCTTCATTAACAGTTTAGTCAAGACTCGGACACCTCGCCCAGGTTGGAGACATCATGAATGAATGCAGGAAATTTGATCGTTACATTGAGGCTATGGTCTCAGGAGGGAAAGAGATTTACAATTCTCTTTGTTCCCCCAAAGTAACCTCCTTGGGGTCATGCCACCATATGTTCTGTCACATTATTTGAAGTTGTTGGGATACACAATCAAGTTCTATAGATGTTCCTATTTCCTTAACATCTGTATAGGGTTCTATAATTTGTAACACACAACATACTCCGCTCACTATGGATTCAACTCTTTCCCCACCGCACTGTGGAAAGGAATGTGATCACCCCAATTTCTGGAAGTTAAAAGAGGAGAGATATCCATCCTCTTTCTAGATCAAGGTGGATTAATGGAAACTGGGGAAAAAGAAAAACTTGCAGACTTACTTTTGTATGCCCATGTTTACTTATTTTTTTGCCTAATGTAGTACCAGGCAAAGAGCATTTCATTCTCTCCTCAGTGAGGAAAAAAAAAAAAATGGTTGTATGATGAATAATTTCCAAATGAAATGAGTATAGGATTCCACAGTATTGACATATGAGATCCTCCTCCAGAGCGTCTCCAAGGCCTTGGAATCCCCCATGTGTCTATTTTCTGACCTTTCAAGAAGACTAAGATAAAAAAAAAAAACAAAAACAAAACAGAATAGGGCGCCTGGGTGGCTCGGTTGGTTAAGCGACTGCCTTCAGCTCAGGTCATGATCCTGGAGTCCCAGGATCGAGTCCCGCATCAGGCTCCCAGCTCCACGGGGAGTCTGCTTCTCCCTCTGACCTCCTCGCTCATGCTCTCTCTCACTGTCTCTCTCTCTCTCTCAAATAAATAAATAAATAATAATAAAAAAACCCAGAATAATAATGTTTTGCCCGACTTAAATTTATCCCTTGTCCCCTTACTATCCAAAATAGTAGGACTCATGTTCATTCTGGGTGTCTCCTTCTAATTTTCTTTTCATCTGCTCTCAGATTCAGACTTTTAAATATTTTTTTTTTGAGATTTTATTTATTTAACAGAGAGAGAGAAAGAAGGAGATAGCTTACACGTGGTGGGAGGCAGAAAAAGAAACAGAGAGAGCAAGGAGCCCAATGCAGGATTCCATCCCAGGACCCCAAGATCATGACCTGTGCTGAAGGCAGATGCTTCACCAACTAGACCACCCAGGCACCCCTCAGACTTTTATTATTTTTTAGGATACCTTTTATATTTTGATCTATGCCTTTGCCCATTGTAAGGACGAGGAGGGAAATATTGGTGTCAGACAATGATCCAAACTTGGTCACTCTCACTTCCCAAATTGAGTGAAATTATCCTGAAATTCACCAGGAGATCACTTCACCATTCTTACCCTGGGCATTTCCAACAATGGTAAATTTATCATCTCAACCAATAAATAGCTTTAGATAATGTCTTTGGATCTTCTTCATCCTCCTCTACCAAATGGCTCCAAATTTCTGTAACCACCTACTTCAGCAACTCTGAGATTCCAATGGAAATTCTTTATTACAATATAACTTTATTTCTGATTTTGATCCATGACACCATGTTTGTGTTTCGAACTAGATTTCATAGGGTCTCTTTGCTCCACTGGGATAGCCTTTCCCAAGATGCTTACGTGCCTAACTGTCCAACTGATCTTACCTTCCTGCTCAGAAGTGTTTACCATGTAAACAATTACTCATGGAAAATAAGTACAGCATGCCCTGTCTTATTTCTCTAAATGGAGAATCAAAAAGAACGAAGGTCTTTTTCTCACGTAAATCTTGTTCAATTGGGAAAACACCATTATTAGCATTATTATTATTAACATGTAAACATAATATATCTCATGCCAATATGTGTGTGCATGAAAAAATTTCAGAATGAGTGGATGTGGAATGAGTAGATTCTCACATTTATCAAATGTGTGTGAAGTGGAACTGATTAGATATGCTTAGAAATCAAAGATTGTAAATAATTTAGGGCTTCCACTTCCTTAATATCTGGTCAAGGACATCTGTAGTCATAGGACGGAGAGAGAGGGAATAAAATAAAGAACATAAAGACTTAGAAAAAAAAGGAGATTTGCAAGGCCAATGAGGCCATATTGGAAATACATCAGAAGAGCTTAGAGTGTGAAATAACTGGGATTAGACAGTCAACTGTCCATATTTTTAAAAGTAGATTCTAGTCCAAATCATACCCCAAAATATTTCCAAGGTGATTTGAAGAGCTGAAGGTGAAAAGCAAAATGATAGTAATTCTTAGAAGATAGCAGATGTGCACTTTTTGGGTTTCTTTAGAGAGTTTTCACTCCTTAAAAGCACAAGCTATAAAATACAGTAAAAATAATTAGACTACATTTTGGTACCACAAAAGATACCCCAAACAATGTCATACTCCAAGCCACTGACTTAAAGAAGATAGTTTCTTATACTATTATCTAAAAAAGTTTATCTCCCCAAATTCATAAAATCCTCTAAGTGGGTTATCTTAAGCTGTTACCAAACAAAAGCATGTTTATGGTTCTTATAATGTCTGTAGCTGCCCAGTGGTCTTGGTGACGTTAGGAAACACTCAGATGTCTTAAAGAGAGAGACAATCACGTTTCCTGTTTCCCAAGGTGACACCAGCTTGAAAATTTACAAAAAAAAAAAAAAAAAAAAAAAAAAAAAGAAGATGCTTCCATAGTGTTTGGCTTGTATCTCCTCTTTGTCCATTATACCTGCTATCAACCCCTCCTGAAATTGCCACAATGGTCTACTGATTCCATCTAGAAAAAATATAGGTGTAATTATGCTAATTATAAATTACAATTTTTGTAGATATCTAGATATCAAGATCATATCACTTTACCTTAAAAGGAGGCAGATTTTTGCATCAACTCACATGAGTGGAGTGCATAGTATACCAATTCATTTCAGTTTTCGGTAATACTGAGCAGAAGAGGTCTTATGACCAGCAGGAATGTCATGGCCTCAAACTATGGCTTTCTAGGAGAGAAATTGGGCGAAAACATAAGCAGTTTCTTCTCCATGTTATAATTCTGATGTCAAGGAGAAGATGATGTTTCAGCCCTCTTCATGTCATTATTATGTGTAAGCACGTGAATAAAATAGCAAAAAAATAGGAGATTGACTGTTGCCATGGCAATCATGGGGTAAAGGTGAGAAAGAATGGTTTAAAGCTTGGGAGTCATCCTTAGAGAACTTAGGTGAATAATTCTCTGGTGGAACATGATAATGTCTATCTCTGTATGGAACGTTCCCTGCCACTTGAAACTTTTCCTGATGGTGCCCGTCCTATGGGATATTTTACAAGAATCAGTTTCAGAATGCACCGAGGTGGACATCCACGGACACAGTACAATAAACTGCCGCGTATGCCTTTTGTCTGTGGCTACTTTCTTGCTGCGTTGGCGGAGCATGTGGTCTGATGGCCACAAAGACAAAATATTAACTATATTAAGGAAAAAAAAAAAAAAAAGAACTCCAGATAATGTTCCTAGAGTCAAGTCTTTCCTATAAATCTTTTTAAAATTTAATTTAATTTAATTTAATTTTTTCAGTGTTGCATGATTCATTGTTTATGCACCACACCCAGTGCTCCATGCAATACATGCCCTCCTTAATACCCACCACCAGGCTCCCCTAACCCCCCTCCCCACCTTCCCTCCAAAACCCTTTCCTATAAATTTTATGGAGAATTATGAAATGTTTCGAATATTGACTCTGCTACACTCACTTGGGAAGACAGCAGGCTTAGGCACATTGCATATCTCGCTAATTGATCCCACAGTGAGCCACCATCAATAATACTACTCTGAGAATATCCTTCCCATTATCCGTGTTTTCACCGATAGGCTCAAAATCATAATCTTTGCAGGCCAGTCACTCACATCATTTTATTTCTTATTTATTTATCTGTTTTTATTTTATTTTCTTATTTTATTTCATCTTATCTTAAGCAGCCTCCACACGCAGCGGGGCACCCAGTGCAGGGCTTGAACTCACCACCCTGAGATCAAGACCTGAGCTGAGATCAAGAGCGGGACCCTTAACTGACTGAGCCACCCAGGTGCCCCTATATTACTTTTTATTGGAGTACTGTGGACGCACGGCGTCACACTCGTTTTAGGTGGACACCATAGTGATTCACAAATCTGTACTTCATATGAGGCTCACCACAGGGAGGGTTCCTCTCTGTCACCATACAACGCTGTTGAAATATCATTCACTGTATTCCCGAGCCCAGCAATGATGTCTGCTTACCAGCTTTGAGTGTTATCGGTATTTGTTATTTTACCCACTCTGATAGATGTGTCAGAGATACCTCGTGGTGGTGATTGGGTCTGTCCTACACCATATATATTGATCAAATGTGTATTGAAGTCTCTTGCCCACTTTGTGATTGGGTTTTTTGCATTGACTTACTGTTGAGTTTAAAGACTTCCTTATCTATTAAAGAGACACATCTTTATCAGTTATGGGAAGGGCAAATATTTTCCCAAGCCTGTTGCTTGTTTTGCATTCATTGAACAGTATCCTTCCCATTCCGAAAGTGCTGTGTTTTGGTTTTTTTTTTCCTCGTTTGTAGAATATTTATAAATGGCGATTTTTGTGTTAATTCTACAAACTCTTTGAATTGCTTTAGGTTGTATATTATCCTTATTTTAAAAAGTTTCATAATTTTGTCTTACTATCATTATTTATGATCTGTATTGAGTTTTTTTTTATTTTTTAAGAAAATTTAGTTGATGTATAGCTCACATATAACATATTGATTTCAGAGGTACAGCATACTGACTCAACAGTTACATAGAAGATTCAACTGGGCTTACCTTTCAATAAGGTATTAGGTTTGCATTGGGAACAAATGTGTTTTTCTCCAGTTGCTCTGACTGAATTTGTTGAAAAAGTCTGTTATTTTTTTCTTTACTCGCTTTCCCAATAATAGTTGGGTATATTTGTGTGAGCATATTTTTACATTTCCCATTCTTTCTGTTGATGTGTATGCCCATTTACCATATTCTATTAATTAGTGCAGCTTTACAGAAAGTCTTAATATAGGTTGTGTGAGTCCTCCAAATTCATCTTTCCTTTTCAATGTTGCTCTTTATCTAGTCTAGTTCTTTTGTTTCCTATATAAATTGTAAGATAAACTAGTCTACATGAGCAACGATCTCTGTTGGGAGCTTCATAGAAGACGACTTGTATTGAATCCAAGCGCAATTTGAAGAGACAATAGGTCTAGTATTTTAAGTCTTCCAGTCCACTGAACAGGAGATGACTCTCCTTTTACTGGGATCTTCATGGAATTCTTTCATCAGGATTCTGTTGTTTTCAGCATATACTTCTGGCTCATGGTTTGTTAGACAAGTTCCTGTGTATTTTATCCTTTTGGACAAATGTGATTAGAACTGTGTTTGGTTTTTGTTTTGGTGCACTGCTAGGATAAGGAATAGGATGGATTTTTTTGGTCAATCTTGAATTCTGCTACCTGCTACAGTAAAACTCACTAGATCCAGGAGTCTGTTTTTTTTTTTTTTTTTTTTCAGAAATCAGTAGGATTTTTTTGTGATAGTATTGTTAGTAGTATTGTTGGTGATAGTGAATATTTTGTTTTCCTTTTCAGCCTTCAATTTCACTTTCTTATGTCAGTGCTTTTATATTCATTTTATTCACTTTACTTGCTTTGGATTTATTTTGCTCTCTATTTTAATAGGTTTTGGGGGCTTGAAACAGATTATCTAATTGGTAACTTCCTTAGTTTCTAATAAATACTTGGTTTTACATATATCTCTTTAAGCCATAGTGTTGGCACAGTCCACAAATTTTGATATATTTTTGTTTTCACTTAGCTTTGTATTTTTTTAAAATTTCCCTTGAGATTTCATCTTTTAGGCAGAGGTTATTGTGAGTGTGATTTTTAATTACCACATGTTTAGAGATTTTTCTGATGTTTTAATTTTTTAAACATCTTTCTCAAAGATATTCTGTAGGTAAGGAAGCTTGAATTAAAATATTATATATATATAATATATAATATACAACAATATACAATATATGATATTGTATATTATATATACAATATAATATACAATATATTATATATGTGTATATATATAATATGCAATATGTACAATGTATATTATATATTATATTATATATATTATATATATTTCTGTCATTCTTTTTACATAGGAAATGAATTCTGCATACTTTTAGGAAAAGTTGAAGTGACTCTCCCTATTTTGATGGCTTCTAAAATATTATCTTTTCCTTCAGTTCATGTCATGAAATCTTTTGTTTCTTATTCTTTCTGACTATCTCCTTTGAATGCATTTTTCACAGGATAATGCAGTGGGTTGTCCTTTAGAATCCTTAAGACATTCCAGATAGGCAAATGAGAACTGGGAAAGTTAGAAATCTGGTCTCAGGTGACATACTTTGACAGAAACCAAATATTTAACATTTTCCCTTCTTACCATTGACATTTTTCTGAGCCTAATACTATGGAGAAAATTAAAGACCACTTACATCTCTGATATCGTGCTTTCTGAAATAATTTCCAGGATCCTGAGTTTGCACCAGGGACTTCATGAAGGGTTGACGTTGGTTTTCAAATTTCCTAACCCTACCTTTGTTCTCTACCTACTAGTGGACCCCATTCATGCCGTGCTCTAAACCAGCTGAGCTATTAGACAGTAAATAGACTATTTTACCAGGAATTATAGTGGTCTCAGTCATGGTGATGACAGAAGCATCCCCATCAGAGACAGAAGCTTTTCTTTGAAAGATAAAATACCATGAGCTCACCACCACGTGTGAGAACACTGAAATTCCTCGTGGAAGAGCCAACTTAATGTCTTATAGTTCATTGATTAAAGCAAGGTATATATATATGTATATCTCTGAGCCATTATGACAGGAAATCAGATGGGTCATTGTTATTTCTAGCAACAGACCTACTTTCAATCCCAACATCAGTTAAATAATATAATTCACTCTCCTCTGAAACACTGGTGTCCCAGTGGAGTGACCCATAAAATAAATACACATGAACCTCCATGACAATTATGAATGTGTGTCTATAGGTCTACATATATGTACACATGTGTACATACATATACAAACATACACACTTATACACACACATATAAACTTATACCTACACACATATGTGTATAGATATTTTATATATATTAATAAGTATGTATAAATAAATACATGTGCTGTTATTATGTATAAATGTATTTATATATAAATATATAAATACTTATATATTACTTATAAATGATTATGTATATTGATATAGAAACATATCAAAGTTTTGTAAACATATACAAGTTTTTTTGGGGAAAATCTGACATGCCATTGACTGCTTCTGCCCCTTTTCTCAGAAGTCTAGCTTCTAGGATTCTTGGTCCACTAAACCAAAGCATCTTCCCTGCCTTATGTAGATACATCTTTTTTCCTGGGTTCTTATTCACCAGAAACTCTCATTACAAAGGAGATGTTGGAACTGATTATGAGAGCTTCTGAGCCAGGGAGGGACCATCTCACTGCCAACCTTTTGCACTGGCAAAGATTTCATATCTTATCCAAGTGTTTCCATAATATGCTTGCTAATGTTGCTGAAACATCGATTAAGCAACATGACCTTTTAGTTGTACAGGTTATTACAGAATAAATCTTAAATTTGCCTTCTAGTTGTATGGAATATTGCAAAATATATTTTCAGATTCCTTGAGGTGTTTCGATGGAAGTGCATGGCCTTTTTTTTTTTTTTTTTTTTTTTTTTGGTATTCTGAATACCTTGGAATGTTGACTTATGTAATTATGTAAAGTAGCCTTAGTTCCCAGTCTATTGGGGGTATCATTTGGAGATAATTTTTTAATGTAGTGTTATAGCTTATCCGTGTGACAATCAAATCTCATAACAATATTAATTCTACAGATAGTAAGGCGGTGAGGTAATAAGTCAATCTCACAAGTGAGAAGACTGAATAAAGCTGAGACCATTGAAACCGAGCTGATTTCTCAAGCTCATTTCTGGTGATTGGAACAGCATTCCATCTTTTTCACAAATCTGTGACTATACATCCAGGTACGTTTCTGAATGAGAGCACTGACGTGACTTTGGTAGAGTTCTACACATCATGCCCTACTTGAAGATATGAGGAGTTCATAGGTGGTTTTCCTCTTTGTACTCCCACTGATGTCACACTTCATACCTTATAAAAATCAGGTGAATCTGCAGGAGGACCATGGATTACACAAACCCAAACAAATACCAGCTCTAATCACTACTTTTGTGCTGGGCAAAGTACTTTTCTGAAAGCAGATTCTCCTAGGTTCAGGTTACCCAGTATGGGACTATTGTTTGGTGGAATGTCATAGGTTGGATTTTTTTTTTTTATCACAATGAAGAATTTAAATGACTCTGCTTCACTTGGAATAGAGATCAGTGTTGTCCCTGTGCATTGTCCTCTCTCCTGCCCCTGGCATAGCATGGTTCTGGTCTGTTGGATATCACACCAGTCATCATAGGAGTTGGTGATGCCCTTGACATCGTACTCTTCAGACCAACACCTCAAGAACTGACTGTTACCTTGGAGGCTTTGTAAGCCTTATTCATTCTAGTGGGAGGGAGAATGAACACCAAAACCATCCATGGGCACCCAAGACCAATGATGTTTTTATGGATCCATACGTCTGGAGTATGTGAGAACATCCCCTCCAAGTTAAGTGGTCCATTATCACATTCCAATGAAATTGTCCCATTTCAAAATATGGCTTCTGCCCCCAGCATATTCCCCAGGTGACTGATGACTTTGACCCACACACCAAGAGTTAGGAAAAGCTGCCTGGCTGAGTACAAAGACTTTGCAGAAGATCATGGCATACTTGGGGTGGTCATGGCATTCATGTTACTTGTGTGGGAAAAGACTTGTGTGCAATCTGTGGAAGCCCCAGTAGGACAACCATTTCATCAAAGGTTTGGGTATTGGGATAAGGGCATTCTACTTCCATGGAGAATGATGCACCTTCCAAAAAGAGTTCCAGGCCGCCTTTGAGTAGCACAGGTTTGAACTGCGTGGGTACACTAATACAGGCATTTTTTTTTTCGATAAATAACACAGTCCGTACCTGTATGTTCTCTTCTTTATGATTTTATTCATCATATTTTCTTTTCTCTATCTTACTTTTTATTATCTTTGAATTTTTTCTAGAGAAAGAACACAACATGCATGGAAGTGGCAGGAGGACAGGCAGAAAGAGAGGGAGAGAGAGAATCTTAAGCAGGTTCCATGCTCACCACAGAGCCTGACGAGAGGCTCGATCTCACAGCAGTGAGATCATGATGTGAGCTGAAACCAGGAGTCGGATACATAAGTGACTGAGCCACGCAGGTGCCCCTCTAGCCTATTTTATTGTAAGGATACAGCATATAATGCATACAACATACCAAAAAAAGTGTTAATCAATGGTTTATGTAATTGGTAAGCCTTCGAGTCAACAGTTGGCTGTTGCTAGTCAAGTTTTTTGGGAGAGTCCAAAGTTATTTGTGGATTTTCATCTGTGCGTGTGTGCATCTGTACTGCTAACCCCTGCATTGTTATATTCTGCCATATAAACCATAGTACAGCTCAGAGGCTTGGACACGATGCCCTTAACAATGGGATCACATTCTATAGGATGAGGAACACACCCTCGATGTACCCTAGATTATGCTGAAAAACCAACCTTGGGACTATTGAATGGGCACCTCAGGTTCCAAGGTCCCCGTGGCACTGTCCCTGGTCCCTGTTATGACTGCATCATGGTTAAGCTTCTCATTCTGCTGAAACCTGCACTGTTGGCCTCAGAAATACCCAACAATCTTTCTGAAAGCTAATCTTCATTACAGACAGTGCTTGGGAAAACCGACTTGGGTCAGTCACCAACATCCCATTCCCTTATATTTTTATCTTTCCTTAATTCCTTTTTCTCATCAAATGTTCCTCCCACGTTCTCTTAGTTCTGGTTGCTTCTTATTATTTTAAAATTTCATAACTCTTTCTGTGTCCTTGGTGGCCAGCCCTTACTGGTTACATACTTCAATGTCCAGGCTTGTTCGGTTGGTGTTTTTTTCTTTTTTTTTTCAATGTGTGTGTCTTTCTTTCACAACTTCTGTTTCTTACCCCCCCCACCTTTTTTTTTTTTTTTTTTTGGCAAGTGTTAATGTGATTTACTTACAAGGGTCAAAGAAAAAAACATATTATAATAATGTCTTAGATCATATTTTCTCCTCTTACCTAGATACCCCTAGGAATTGCGCAATTAGCCCTAAGCACAATTATTTCCTGGGTCATTCCTGATGCAGTATTATGGATGAATTATTTCATCATTTAGGAATCTAGTAACATAAAAAATGACATGGATGGGGAGTGTACGAAGGCCATGAGGTCAAGATCAGCACTTCTGGGACAGAAGGAATACTGAATGGACAGAAGAGGCTATTTTCATGTTGACAGTCCTGATGTGCTGGGGATGGTGATGGTACTTATACTGCTGATATCGTCATTTCTTGAAGCATAGAAAGAAAACATTTAAAATGTACTGAGCTGATGGATAGTAATAATAAAAAGTTATCATCGACAATGTGAAAGACAAACCAAGCAATTCCTTGGGAACATGGTGAAGAATTCCCATGAGACACTAATGTCATGAAACCCCACATGTGTATAGGATGCATCTGCGAGTCTGTGTAGACTAGGTCATGGGATGTGACGGAACCCCACATGTGTCTGGGATGCACTTGCGGGTCTGTGTAGACTACTCTGTAGGATGTCACGGAACTTCACCTGTGTATGGGATGCATCTGTGGGTCTGTGTAGAGTAGTTCAAGGGATGTCACAGAACCCCACATGTGTATCAGATGCACCTGTAGGTCTTTGTAGACTACTCTGTGGGATATCAGGGAACACCACCTGTGTATGGGATGCATCTGTGGGTCTGTGTAGACTAGTCCACGGGATGTCACAGAACCCCACATGCGTATGGACACACCTGCAGGTCTGTATAGACTAGTCCACGGGATGTCATGGAACCCCACTTATGTATGGGATGCACCTGCAGGTCTGTACAGACTAGTCCATGGGATGTCACGGAACCCCACATATGTATGGGATGCACCTGCGGGTCTGTGTAGACTACTCTGTGGGATGTCACGGAACCTCAAGTGTGTCTGGGACACCCCTGTGGGTCTGTGTAGACTAGTCCACGGGATGTCACAGAACCCCATATGTGTCTGGGATACACTTACGCGTCTGTGTAGACTACTCTGTAGGATATCAGAGAGCACCATGTGTGTATAGGATGCACCTCTGGGTATGTGTAGACTTGTCCACGGGAAGTCACGGAACCCCACGTGTGTCTGGGATGCACCTGCAGGTCTGTGTAGACTACTCTGTGGGATGTCACGGAACCTCAGGTATGTATGGGATGCACCCGTGGGTCTGTGTAGACTAGTCTCTTTGATGTCATGGAACCCCATGTGTGTATGGGATGCACGTGCAGGTCTGTCTAGACTAGTCCACGGGATGTCACGGAACCCCACGTGTGTCTGGGATGCATCTGTTGGTTTTCACGCAGTTTGCCATACGTATGGTTTACCACCTTACACACTGCACTTGCGGGTTACAGTATGATTCCCCGTTTCCTTTGCAGGATGCCGTATGATTATTTATTTACTTGTGGAATAACACGTGCTCATCTTCGGGGCCCTTTTAACAACTGTGACAGAATCAAGCAGTGTGCTTATGGTGTTTGCGGTCACAACTGGACATTGGTTTGCCTCTGCTGGATGCAAATTCTGAATCCGGACTCAGGTCACAGAACCTCGCTTTTCCAATGTGTGTATCTGGAAGTAACCTTAGGGTCTTCGCAGAGTACTTATGGGATCTCTAGAATAAGTGTGTACAATTTTTAGAGAAGCCATTTGATAGAGCCCATTCTGGATGCCTTTCTTCATCATCTCTGGGGGGCAACTTTCAGTACATCTCACTAAGTTGACTAGAACTCGAGATTCTCATGTGTGAACCCATTTCTGCACCAGTGTGCTTAATAAAATATAATGCATTTACTTACTTCTCTCCTTAATATAAATAGCATAGGTAATATTAACATGTTTATTTTGCATAGAACAAGCTACAATACACACCAAAGACGTCAGTCAGATGCACACCTTTGTCTTCCGATCAACATTTCCAGCATAAATTACCAAGATGTGATTTGACCGAACATTAACTTGCGTATAAATTTTACCCAGGACAGTGATAGGAAAAGCAGCATTTTCTAAACTCAGTATGATTAGCTGCATTTTATTTTTCACATTCCTTTTAACAAAAATCTTTGCCTAACAGATTTTCTTTGCCTCAACTTTTTCTACATCTTCTTCACATGACGTAGATTTACAGTCTCCCAAACCCACCCCAACATGGGCAGAATTTCCCCTCAATGTGAACATTGTCAGTAGCAGTGACCCTCCATCTGCTGTATTTGCAGGCGTACGACAGCCCTCTCCAAGCTCCTCATGAGAGCTCGTGGTTAATTTTTAAAGAATTGTGCAACCCCAATGTCGGATACAGACGTTATTGAAACCAATTATGTAAATGGACGTCTAAATTAGTCATAGCAAAATCTCGAGGTCAATACACACCAAAACAGACCACTTCCTCGTAGAAACTCTCAAGACACATACCATTCAGGCTGTAGAACAACATTGCACACACATATTCTGGAATTATCTTCCAACTACATCTTCTTGCTCCAAGTTCCAACCTAAAAACAAGCTTGCCAGGCCAACATGAGAACACTACTTTTTGCATTGTTTTCCATAAAAATTAAACACTTGGGCATTGGGCTCTGGAATGGTACAGCACTGGGGCTTGAAGATTATTTGCAGTTACTTTAAATGGTGCATGTAGAATTCGCTTCCGATGCCCTCATCGTTTTCAACTAAAGCGCAAATTCTGTAGAAAGGGGGTTTAAGAGCCTTCATTTCAGCCACGCTCATATCATTTGGGAGATTTACGTGAGTCCGATCGAACTTCCCCAACACTTTATCTCATGAAACAACTTTTAATATTGAAGAAACTCGTTTAATTAAAGGCAGTCTGGATTATGCTGGAACGGTGCTTCCCCATGCCTGAGGAATGTATGAAACCGATGTTCGGGGACTTGGTCTCACGTCCCATCAATAGCAACATGATAGACGTGGACCTCATGTCGACATCGTGGGACAGAATGTACTTTTGGAAAATCACATTTCTTTCGCAAGATTGCATCCGTGGACTGTAGATCTCGTTCTAGGATCTGGGCATCTCGATACCTTGCATACAGCTAAGATCATGAACTTGAACACATGCTTGCTCTGATCATATGAACTCATTGGAAGAGATCGCGCTCTCTCAACCCACCCGTAAATACCGTTTTCCTTTCTCACTGCCTGTGCTGCGTGCATTGCGCACGTCCCATTAATCCTTAATAGTAACAACAAACCCACAAAACCATCCTTAATCCCCATCCATTCCTTAACCCTTGAGGAATGGCAAAGGTTACCCTGCCTTATCATTGCTAAACAGAGTAGAAGTTTTCAATCTTACACTCATCCCATCTCTCCATACTCTTTGGTGGCTTCATGACTCTATGAATTGGGATTCTCAACCTCAGCATGTGCTGGTACATTTTATGGGGTCGCTGTCTTGGGCACCGTAAGATGTTAAGGACCCCTGGTCTCCACGTACGAGATCAGCAGCCCCTGACCCTCGCTGAGGCAGCCCCTACATGTTTCCAGGTGGCCACTGGCCACCGATGGCACAATCTAGTTCCACATTGAGGATTGCTGCTCTACTCCTTTGATAAAAACACCCCCCTCTTCTTTCTCCTCTGTTTCACAGACCAACACCCTCAGTCTAAGTGAAGTCTTCCATTTGGGGGAAATCAGGCTACCCTTATTCACAAGAAATGAAATAGAAGCACAGTAGACCCAGAACAACAGTGGTTTGAATCGTGTTGGTCCACTTTTGTTACTTTGTTGCAGAAAAGCACTACAAGATACAAAGACACAAACTATGCTAGTCCACTGTATCCATTACTGGTAAGACTTCTGGTTCATAGGAGCCTGCTGGTAGTTACCTTTTGGGGGACTCAAAAGTTATACCCAGACTTTCAACTCTGTGGGGCGTCCACACCCCAGCCCTTACTGTATTCAAGGATCCGCTGTCCCGGGTGATAGAAACACCCACAGCGTAAGACATGGACACAGACAACAATAAACCTTAAATATCCACACCCCGTGTCCAGATCGAGTGCTTAAATGTGCATTATTCACATGTCCAACGGATTCGTTGCTCACATTATTATTATTTCTTCCAAACGTTTCATTTT
The DNA here is from genome assembly GCA_004024605.1 of Pteronura brasiliensis. Taxonomy (NCBI): domain Eukaryota; kingdom Metazoa; phylum Chordata; class Mammalia; order Carnivora; family Mustelidae; genus Pteronura; species Pteronura brasiliensis. Next base: position 45,867 of record PJEN01006929.1, read on the forward strand.
CTGCATGTGGTATGTTATTCTCTGCCTTGGTTCAGTGCTATCTTCCTTTCTACAGATGAACTAATTCAAACCTTAGCATTGAATTGGAGAATTAAACTCTCTATTCATCGTCTCAATTTTTTTTAATGTTAATTTCACTCATCCCCATGACTACTTAATTCCGTTGCTAAAATTCCCCAAAATTATCTCCCCAAATACAGTCTCTCCCATAGGAGTTCATCGTGAACCGACAATTAGACAGTGAATTTTAATATCCCCTTACTTTTAAACCTACATCCGTGCTGGGTTCCCACGTGAGGGATATAAAATTAATATTTTTGACATACGATGGTGTCCCAAACAAAGCCCACGCCTTTGCTTCGTTTTCTACAACCAACGTCTTACCCATGGTACCTGACCACGCTGAAAATCCAACATCCCCTAAACTCACAATGACCTGTTCTAGATCTCTGCCTCTGTGCACCCTGATTGTTCTCTTTCTGCGATGCTCGGTTTAAGGTTTTATTCCGTGTTCAGTGAGTAAATGATCTCCCTGTGAGGACCATTTCTCACTCTCATGACTCAAACACAAGTGTTGAGGTTTCCCTGCTTCTGCGTGACCTTTATCCTTCGGGATTTTTGTTCTTTCTTTAACTTAGGTGCCCATGACCTTGACTGAGTTTTGAAGTGTCAAGGTGAGACCCATTTTATTTTTATATTTCTCATTCTTCTAACATGTATTTAAAGACAGTGGCTCCAATAGAATAAACATCCCATAAATATGTACTTCTTCTTATTAAGATTTTTATCTATTTATTTGAGAGAGAGACAGAGATAGCAAGAGAGAGCATGAGCTAGGGAGGAGAGGGGAAGCAGGGAGCCTGACACAGGACTCAATCCCAGGACCCTGAGATCATGACCTGAGCCAAAGGCAGATGCTTAACTGACCGACATACCAGGGTCCCCCATAAGTGCTTACTTCTTGCATGAAAGTGTTCACCTTATCATTGAAACTTGTCCTCAGAATATCAGGGAAATACGATTTTTTGCTGGATTTCCTTTGTGCTTTTTTTTTTTTTTTTTTGGATTAATATTACCTTTTTATTCAAGGAGAGTTGACAAACAACGCTACATCAATTTCAGGGGTACAACATTGCGATTCCACAACTCTGTACATTATGCAAAGCTCACTGCAAAGGTAGCTACCAGAAAGATGGATTTTTTAAAAAATATATATATTTAAATTCAAAAGAATTTAGTGATTCATCACTTGCATGTAACAATCACTGATAGTACTTTCTTTAAAGATCCATTCTATATTCCTGTCCCTCCCCCCAACCCCAACAGAAGCTTGATTTCCTGGTTCTTCCTATTGCCTTACTAATATCTGGGGAATATTAAGTAAAAGACAGTTAGGTTGTGAAGGTTATATGACTTTCTTTGGGAATAAAATAAAGTAAGACTTGGGCTCCAAAGACCAACCAGTTGCAACAACCTCCTAGAATGACTTCTATTCCCTTTTCCAGACAGTCTTCAGGTTTCCCAAGACCCCCGGCAAATCACCCATTCCTCCAAGATGGCGATCCTATCAGCACCAAACATTGATTACCTTCTTCCCCCAAGGAGACACGTTCGATAATTTTATGAAAAGGACCTTCTGTGTAAATGCCTGATCACCTCATCAGAAAACACACCCACAGTTCATCTGCATTGTTCTGTTTTCCAAATACCTTTTTAACGATCAAATCTTGAATATATGTATCCATGTGCTCAATGATCTCTCCTAGCAAGGAAAAAAAGCACATAACACTTGTTCCCTGATTTTTACAAGTTTGGAAGAAAGAAAAGAAACTTCCTCCAATTTCTGTACATCTGGCGATTTTCAAGGACGTTGAAACAGCCAGAGACCCTCTTCTGTGTGTTTCTTTGGCTTTTTTGTTTTTGTTTTCAGGTTTTTTTGTTTGTTTGGTTGGTTCACGTTTCCTTGTATGTTCACTTTCCTCCCTTACAAACGTATCAGATAAATATCTTGAAGACATATTTTGCTCATACCATAAAGATGAACAAACAAGGACACTGATTGTATCTGTGTCCTAGGAGTGAAAAGGCCTGAGGACTGGCTCGCTGATGTCAGCCCCAGCGTCTTGGTTTGGCATCTGACCGTGGAGGAGACCGTGGCTGAACCGAGTCCCCAGACTGTGTGTCCCGCTGGGTGCTTGCCTTCGTGCTCTGAGCAGACCGACATCATTCTTGCTATAGGATCATCTCCTTTGCTTTCTGTCCCCTTCTCTTCAGGTCCCGGGATCTTTATTTTTATGTCTTATTTTCTTTCCCAGGTTCCTCTCTCTACTGGTCTTTGTAACGTCTTGTTGTGAGGCTTTGAAATCGTTTTTGTGTCTTCCAACATCTTGGCAAACTTTCTCCGTTGTCTCCCTGAATTGGATAATGATCCTGGCTAACGATGGGTTCCACCCATGACTACCCTTTGTACCTTTCTTCTGTGTCTCTAATATCCCTGGTTGGTGTTTTTTTGTTTTGTTTTGTTTTGTATTTTGTTTGTTTTGTTTTTGTTTTTACTGGATCTTACCAACACGTGTTTCCTGGGAATGCAGCCTAAGGTCCTCCCGTCTTGGAAGCTCATTCTAACTGCAGATTGGTGAGAAATTAAGTAGAAGTTATTCTGAAAAGATATTTTCATCTTAAACAATGATGCCAGGTTTAGATCCCAACTGTCTTTCATCAATATTACTCAAAATGTGGGTAAGAGAATGATGAGTTAAGAACAGAACCTTGCTACCCACTCCCACCTTACAACCCAACAAGTAATGGTTTAAGGTACCCTTTTCCTACTTACAGGCAATCTGCCTTCATTAGGTTGTAAGCGTCACCATTTCTTAGGGTTTGGGCTTTGGTGTTGGCTGCATGCCCCGTGCCTACAACTGGTTAATGAGCTAGCTTGTATGTGTCCATGGGGATTTGTGTTTGTTTCTTTCTTTGTTCAGGTAAATCTGAGTCCTAGTGCTATGGAAAAGAGGAGCATGTCTTGTTGAGCAGAAATACCAAACTATCTGTTAAGAACCTAGAATGTAGAACCACGTCCCACAGTCATTGGATTAAACTCCCTGACATATGGCTTTGGTAGAAGGGACGGTTACCACCCAGTCGGTTGCGCAATGAAACAAGGGTCTGGGAGGTATGTCTAGAAGGATGTGGGAGTCACACAGCATCCTCTGCTCTGTGATAAGTTGTGTCTGAGACACACGAAGAAAGGGAAAAGTAGTCATGCTGAGTTCAATAACACGCACAGGAATGTACAGAAGAAGGAAGAAACACACAGAAACTGCTGTCTGGGGGAGTCCCCACTTAGCTGCCATGTTGTTATCTTACAGAGAACAGCAATGCCCCTATTAAATAATTATCCAGGGGGTACACACTAGCCCATCTTCCAAGGATGCCTCATCGTCTGACCTGGAAAGCATCACCAGTTTCCCATGAAGGGTCATGCTGCTTGGAGACACTCTGTAGAGAAGAACAGCCCAGGCCAAGAACAAATAAATCAGATTTTTTTCCAGTAGAAATTCTCACCTCTTGGATCATCTTTTGAGCTTAGCCTTGAGAATCCCTCAAACATATCCAAATGGAGAGAAAAACAAACATCTTAAAAAAAAAAAAATGCAGGGTACCTGATTAGCTCAATCAGAAGAGCGTGCAACTCTGGATCTTGGTGTCATGATTTCAATCCCTGTGTTGGCTGTAGAGATTACTTAAATAAACTTAAAAAAAAATTGTGACATGTCCCAAGACCTTCCTAATCCTCCTGTCAGCTTCTGGACACTTTACATATGCAAATAGATATGGACAGGACTGGAAGGATACCCTATAAATTTCAGAGAGGACAGCGTCCAGAAACAAAGGTCCCCATTGTCTCCCTCCGCTGTTTACCTTCCCTTTTACATTCGTGCATGGGTGGTTTTCAGTCAGCTTCTGTTTGTTCTTTGTCCTGATTTCACTGCGTATGTTTGCTTTACTAAACGGACTCTTGATTCCTCTGATGACATTTTAATCTGTCAGGTTTGGGACATAGTCTGTCATCAAAACCTTTAGTGTCAGCTAGACACGAGTTGCTTTTATCCGCCGTCCCCACAGCCCGAGTTATTGGTGATGATTACCTCTTGCCGTAGTCAAAGGGAAAGCAAATGCCAACAATAGGGAATCTTTTACTAGCTCGTCTCAAGTCCTATGCCCTCGGTCGCAGAACAAGAGTTGTTAGACACCTGTAAAAGGACTTCATTATTTTGTTATCTTACTGGAATATATCCGACAATACAGTTCAAGACACTGTAAACTTTTTTTTTAAAGATTTTATTTATTTATTTATTTATTTATTTATTTATTTAAGAGAGGGGAAAGAGAGAACATGTGAGTGTGGGAAAGGGGCAGAGGGAGAAGGACACACTGACTCTGAGCTGAGTGTGAAGCTGAGTGCGGGGCTCAGTCCCATGACCCAGAGACCATGACATGAGCCAAAACCAAAGCTCAGAAGTTTAAGTGAGTAAGTCACCCAGGCTCCCCTCTATTGTAAACTTTTATCCAAGTTTGCACTATGAAGAACGTGTCTTCTGTAAGATCACTCCTATCCAGTGTTTGACTGTGTTCAGTAAATATTGGTTAGTGTATTTGATGTGCCAACAACAGCCCAAACCTCAAAATTCAACAGGAATCACACCCTGCTCATGATCCACTGACTCATCTTCCTGTGAAAGGAGGGAGAACACAAACTAAATAGGAATTGTCACATCCATAACCTGTTCCCAAGTTCTAGGCTGAAAAAGAAAGCCAGGTAGGCACACAGAGTGTGCTGGGGTCTTATTTCAGAAGGAGACATTGTTCTCTATGGAAGGGTTTTGAGCAAAGCTCTGACGGTAGTTGGAAGAGTAAGTTAAATGTTTCTCTGTGGGAAGAACATGCTGGGAACCGACAATAGAAAGATGTAAAGGTGTTTTAAGAGGCTAATTTGGTTGTATGCACCAAAATTCCTAATGTGCACTCACTTTGGTAAGGGATTCCCATTTATAGAAACTTTTAAATTATTGATATGTACAAAAATTGTGCACTGCTTTGTTGTTTGTGATGTTGGAACATTTAAAAATAAATTCAGCAGGGGCGCCTGGGTGGCTCAGTGGGTTAAAGCCTCTGCCTTCGGCTCAGGTCAGGATCTCAGGGTCCTGAGATCGAGCCCTGCATCGGGCTCTCTGCTCTGCGGGGAACCTGCTTCCTCCTCTCTCTGCCTGCCTCTCTGCCTACTTATGATCTGTCTCTCTCTCTCTCTCTCTGTCAAGTAAATAAATAAAATCTTTAAAAAAATAAAATAAAATAAATTCAGCAGTCTTGTGGCTAGAACACATTCAAAATGGAAAATATAAGGAATTAACAATAATAACTTAGATCTCAGTGAATCAACATATGGATAAATCTCTAAAAATATTACTCCATAAAATATATATATATGTATATATATATATATGATACTCTTCATATTTTATCATGTTCTGTGTATAAAACAAAGACTGCCCGCCAATATATTAGTATGTTTGTATGTTCATGATAATGCATGCCTATGTGCAAAACAGAATTTATACCCATCTCTTGAGAGTATCCTGTGCTGGCCAATGGGCATAAAGGTGCAAATTGGGATGGGAAAACATTTTTTTAAAGATTGATTTATTTGAGAGAAGGGTGGGGAGGAGCAGAGGGAGAGAGAGAGGCCCAAACAGACTCCCCACTGAGTGCAGAGGCCTGACGTAGGGTTCCATCTCACAGCCCTGAGATCATGACCTGAGCCAAAATCAAAAATCAGGTCCTTAATGACTGAGCCACCCAGGTGTCCAGGGAAATGTTTTAATATGAACTCATATGTTCACATATCTCTTGATGTCTGTGAGTTTTGGAGATTTAGGTTATGTTGACCTCATAAAGCGTAGGACAGTTGAATTCCTTTTGTCTCTCTGAATATGAGTCGATAGTATCTAAGATGAGTGATGCTCTGTTCTTTGCATGTTTGAAAGGATTTAGTACTGAAATCTTCTGGACCAGCAGCTTCTTTATGGAAACTATTATGAGGGCAAATACAGTTCCTTTAGTAGATGAAGGACTATAGAAATGTTCGTTTTCTTCTTGTGTCAACTTTGGTAACCTATCTTTCAAGAAATGTATCCATTCCACCAAAGGTTTTAAAGTGGTGTGGTGGCTGGGCAGCTCAGTCGGTTAAGCATGTGTCTTTAACTCAGGTCATGATACCAGGGTCCTGGGATTGAGCCCCATATCAGGCTCCCTGCTCAGCAGGGATCCTGCTTCTCCCTCTCCCTATGCCACCTCCCCCTGCTTGTGCTCTCTGTCAAATAAAATAAAATATTTTTTAAAGTGTTAAAGTGGCATAACTTCATTAATAGTTTTTTTCTGACTATTCATATCTGTACATTTGTGGTGACAGCACCCCTTCCCTTATTAACATTGGTCACACACACACATTTATGAAAGAGAGAAAGAAAGTAGGCAAAAAATATGCAGACTCTGCCTTTTCTTCTCTCAAGTTTTCTATAATTTTTATAACATAATGTGTATGTGAATGTATTATATGCACACGCACACACGCAATCATATGTGGGTGTGTGTGTCATATTTCACAATTTTTTAAACCCATTTATGCCACGGTTCACCTTTCAACATCCTTACAAGACTGAAGTTGAATTCACAGCATTTCCAGATACACTATGATGATAGGAGTCAGAACTCCAAATCCATACCCTCTTTTATTCAAAAATAATAATTCAAACATTTTTAAATTTTTTTAAGATTTTATTTATTTATTTGACATACAGAGATCACAAGTAGGCAGAGAGGCAGGCAAAGAGAGAGAGAGGAGGAAGCAGGTTCCCCGCTGAGCAGAGGTCCTGATGGGGGGCTTGATCCCAGGATCCTGAGGTCATGACCCGACCTGAAGACAGAGGCTTTAACCCAGCATCACCCAGGCACCCCTCAAACATTTTTTTTTATTTTTATTTTCCTGGAGTTTGGACTGAATATCTGAACTCTGCATCAACCATTGGAATAAGTTCTGCATCCAGAGTGCTGATCTCTTTGGTGGTGAACCCCTGGATTTTCATAGATAAGTGATCAATGTGCTCTGCCTGTTACAAAGGGAATGGCCATCCCTTAGAAATCCCAGGTTGTACCACTATTTGAAACACAATGGAATGGCACACTTTAGATCTTCCCGATTGAGCTCTCAGCCTGATTGTTTGTGCAAGCACTACATTGACTCCATGACCCTATGGGTGGACTGGATCTCGACTGGTGCACCATCTTGGATGACTGGTGATCCTGTTGTAAAGAAATACCAGTTCTTCCCCTCAGTGTCATGAGTGATGTTGCTGTCATAGTAAGCATTTCCCCTTGATTATGACTCACGCCATCACAGACTGTCCCTGTATAAGTCTCAGGGAGATACACACATGCTCCTTTCCTTGTGGTGAATAAGATGCTTCTAGGAACTTTTTTCCTTGACCAGACTACCTCATCCCATTGCAATCAAAATATCCAACAGCATTTCCTCTCTCCCCTGATGGTTTAGACGTTTTTTTTTTTTTTTTTTCCCTGTCTTTGTCATACATCTATAGCACATTGAATCCTAATGTAAGTTGTCTCTGATGGGATGTTGATCCTATTAGAGATGTAATTTCCTGGATAGTTTTATTTAAGGTGGCTATTTGTGTGTTTTTAAAATTAAGGGAATTTCTGCACAAACACATATGTACAGGATGCATATTTTGTCAATTTATTTAATCATGTGGCAATCCAGTAACACCAAACAGTATGTGAATGGTGAGGAAGAGTGATGAAATGGGGAAAGGAAGGATGTTAAGAGAAAAACATGACATCAAGCAGAATCAAGCAATGCTTTCTTCATACTGTTGATCCTGATTCCATGCAGAAAAAGATGTGTCCGCTTCTCAGTGACACGGCTACAGGAGGAGAAAACAGGACAGAAGGTTGAGTTGACTAGACTGTGTGATAGCCTGACTGGGGTTAGCCTCAGGGAGTATAATGTCAAGGGTTGGGAGAGCTTTTAGTTAACCCAGCACACAAGTTCCACAGGGAATGTCAGACTCTCCATCTCTGTGATATGGGAGGACCCACTGGAATTTTTCCATGCATGTACATAGGATGGGACCCTTCATGATTAGGATCCCTATAATATGGAAGGAGCCACTGGAATTTTTCCATGCGTGTACATAGGATGAGACCTTTCATGATTAGGATCCCTTTCAGGACTTTGATAATTTCAGAATGCATGTTCATGGGCACCATCCATCCAGAAGGATTTTACAGGATCTTTGATGGAGTTACGCTCTGCTCTTCCAATTCTAAAAGCTTTATGTCTTGAAGATGTTGTATTCAGCCTGGCCCCTAGTGTCTCTGTTTGTTCTTTTTTCCTCCATTTCTTCCCAACAACAGTGACAAAAGGTACATTTTAGCCTACACCAGCATCATGCATTGATGCTCATCTTACTTTAGAAAGTTCAAAAATCACACTTTAAGGAAATCTCCTTCTGCAGGAGAACACACCTTGGAGGCATGTATCATGTAGCGTTTTGGGGGAGTTTCCAACACAACAATTACAATTATGTGAAATCACACCTGGTGTGTGTAGGAGTGTGCAGAGGGAATAGGGACATGTATAGACAACCCTCAGCTGAGACTGAATGAAAAAACCCATTGTTTTTCCAGTCATACCTGCCAACTTCTGCCATCTCCTGCTTCTCTCGGAAGAACTATCATTGGCATGATTCTTGCATGATAAGCCTTTGTCACCAACACTGCTTTTTAGCATGAATGTACTAGGATGTGATATTTGCAATTTCAGTAGGACTCAGGGTAAACACAATAACCTCATAAAAAAGCTCTCTACTGACATAATTATTGGGCTAGTTGACATAGAAACCCTCACAACAGAATCATGCTTACTTACAATATTTAGAAGGAGCTGGTGTCACTGGTTTTGTTAATTGACAGGACAGTCGTCTGGGGACAAAACAAATACAAAACGTGAAAAAAGCACCAACCAATCATGATCATTTCCCAATATTTGTAAGGATTTCTTCTTTTTTTTTTTTAATTTGAATTTGAAAAAAATTTTATTTGTTTGAGCAAGAGTGAGAGTGAGTGGGGACAGGAGCTGGGTGTGGAGTCTGATGCAGGGAATTAAAATTTTTAAATTAAAATTAAAATTAAGGGATGCCTGGGTGGCTCAGTGGGTTAAAGCTTCTGCCTTCGGCTCAGGTCATGATTCCAGGATCCTGGGATCGAGCCCTGCATCGGGCTTTCTCCTTGGTGGAACCTGCTTCCTCCTCTCTCTCTACTTACCTCTGCCTACTTGTGATCACTGTCTGTCAAATAAATAAATAAAATCTTTAAAAAAATAAAAATAAAAATAGAAAAATAAAATTAAAATTAAAATCATGACCTGACCTGAAATCAGGAGTCGGATGCTTAACCAACCTCACCACCAGGGTGCCCCATGATTTCTTCTTTTAAATGAAGGGTTTTATAAAAGATAATTCGTGGAAGAGAAAATCCAAAAAGCAATCTGTTTGTTTCCTTGTAGCATATTTACATATCAGGTAAGGGATATATTCAGGTAAAAAAAAAAAAAAATTACATTACCAGTACCGATGAGCTTTACAATATTTTCTTCTGGAATATTCCTTCGTCTAACCAACTCCTTGAATTTCTCAACGGCTTCCTCATTGACTTGAGATGCTCTGCCTGAAAATCACAATGCATAAAGCAGAAATTGCCCATTAGAATGCCTAGGAATTTCTGAATACAGAACGAGAAACACGAAGGGGGAAATCTAGTCTTTCACTGAGTCTCAAACGATTACCATTGACCTTGTCTCAATGTCAGCTCTTTGACTTAGGTGGATAGGAGCCATTAAACCCTCTGTGATTGCATGGCCATGAGCTGTCTAGGCGTGCAGGACCCCAGGGACACATCAGGAACTCCATGAATCTTGGACCCAACCCATCAAGAACATCCAATCTACGGTGTGTCTGCCTTTGCCTCAGAATCTGTGTCTGACACGCACGTCGGGTTCTGGACCCAAACTGCAAGTGTAATTCTCACTTTCCAGACAAATAACGTCCCCATCGCACGTAGACTCAGAGACAGCTTGTTTTGTTTCATTTTTTTTAAACTTTAAACCACAGTTCTCAAATGCCTTTTTCCAGATTGAAACCCAGTATCCCGCAGACTCTAGCACCCATCTCCACATGGGTTGTGTGTTATTCAGGGGTTGAAATAGTCAGTGTTGGCAACAACAATGCATTAGAAAGACGAAATATAATGAAGGTTTATTTTGAAAGCTTCTGTTCCGAGGTTGGTCAGTGAATTTGGAAAAAAATGGTCATAAATTGAAGACTTGGGGTCAACCTGAAGAAAGCTGAGGTTTGAAATTAGTTGACCTGCTATGAAACTACTTCTAATGAAACTCAGTTTTTTTTTTTGTTTGTTTGTTTAATTTTTCATTTTAACAAATGGGAGTTATTTTTAAAGACCTCCCTCTTCTCCTGAGTTTTGTTTACACCTTTCTTTTTAGAATCATTCCAGGATTCTTGACACAATGCACATGAAGACTTTGGCCTTGTTGTCAGAATCATTAATAGTGTCTATAGGTTGGCCAAATGATTCTTCATTAATAGTGTCCATAGGTACTGATTTTCTCCATGAAAATGCTGACAGTCGAAATATGATACCGCCATGACCATCGCCATGATGTCATACATACCAGCCAATAAAACAAGATCTGTGGTGTGTCCTTCTTCATCCACATTGATATCATAGGCCAGCATAATGTTTGGGGTTACCCTGACAACTTGGAAATCGTTGCTCCCCTCATCTGTGAGGGAGAAAAAATATATATATGTAAAATTTATATAAACTTATATAAAATTTATATATGTATATAAAGACTCGCCTTTGTTAATTTATGGTAGATTGGCTTTACCGTGGTGTAGCTGGCGTATGGGTAATGACATTCTCCTACCAGACTCTGTGTCCCCTTTGCGGTGTAGTATGAACATTCACATTGCTTATGACAATGAAAACAAGGAGGGTAGGGGACACTTTTCCTTAGCGTCACCTTCTTTGGCAATGAAACATTTCACACCTCCCAGTGTTACTAAAATAGTCCCTAAAATGTGTTGCCATGACACCCACATGTGTTTAAACAACACGCATTGGGATTACATGGCATATTATCATATACAACTTTGAAATCTTTTCATATTGGCCATATCCCAGCAATGGAGTTGACTTCTCTTTAGACCAGCTGCCATTCAAAACCATGCATAACCGTAGGCTGAGTGTCTAGTCTGCATCGGGCAACTCTCCGGGCCTTTGGTTAACACCAAAGGCTGCATTCACTCTGTCCCTCAATCTAAGTGTATGGGTGAACACATTTAAAACTTTCACGAATACATCCATTTTTATGACTGTTGGTTATACTGTGAACACATCATGGGTGGGGACAATCTCAACATTCAATTCGGATCCCATGTGCAGGGGACACCTTCCTCTCTGGCTAGGCCCATCCATCCTGCCATGTTTCTAAGAAAAAGAAAAAGGCACTGATCCACATGCCGTGTCTTTAGCAAACCTTCCCACGTGCATTCTCCCTTCCCACCACAGCATACATAACACCCTATTTGAACCACTGCTCCAGATTTTACCTGAAACTCTGCCGGTTTGTGTGTCGCACTGAACTAGCGTTAGTCTACCACGGCGAAAGACCAAGGAGCCCCGGACGGAACTTCACCATCTCCTGAACAAGTCTCTGAGCTTTGCCCAAGCCTACTCTACCTCCATGAGTCTTGGGTTATGTGGAAAGAATTTAAATATGGTTCTGTGCATCTCTAAAGATTCTCTGTAACCACGTGTTGGAATGATGATGTCATAAAGTAGGGCTTTACAGGGAACCTCACTAAGTGGGTTTATAAAGGGAATGGAGGTCATGGAGTGGCGGGATTAAATACGTCAAGGCTACCTCTAGTTTTGTCTCTTGGTTTCTCCAGAACAGAGCTGGGTAGGTTACAAATCCTAGTTCCCAAAGTCAGCTCAAAGTAAGTCGAGCTCATGGTCTTTCTCTACTGCCTTAAATTGCCGTGTCCAAATCCCGTTAAAAAGGGCTACAGAAATACAGAAAATTAAAGAAAAGGTGACAGAGAACATCGATGGCACAAGCAAACAGAAAGATCATCTACGAGTAAGAGAAATGAGATCATAATCAAAAAAAAAAAATTCCTGGTAATATAAAAGTGGCAGAAGGACAGGCATATAATTGACTTTATTTTCATATCTTCTACTTAACTACATACCCATTGTGCTGTTTCTTATCGCAGACAAGAGCTGTAACCACAGATTTACACATTTACATTTTAATATGATAGTTAGACATGAGGCCACTTAAAATTTGGAACATTGTTTAGGGTCATTAGAAAGCACTTAGGGATCTGATTCTTAACCGACATCCTCATGGCTTTCTACAGAAGCTGAGCTTATGAAGAAATGTGCCTGGTGTTGGAAATAACTCTGATTCCCTTGGATTTTAAGTTAATTGCCTGCACATGGAGTGGAGTAAAAGGCTTTAAGATAATTTTTTTAAAATGTATTCCATTGAGGCACCTGGGTGGCTCAGTGGGTTAAAGCCTCTGCCTTCTGCTCAGGTCATGATCTCAGGGTCCTAGGATCGAGCCCCGCGTCGGGCTCTCTGCTCAGCAAGGAATCTGCTTCCCTCTCTCTCTGCCTGCCTCTCTGTCTACTTATGATCTGTCTGTCAAATAAATAAATAAAATCTGTAAAAATAAAATAAAATGTATTTCCTTACAGCAAAATGACATCAATACGTACATTCAGGATAGACCCATTAGATTAGGTTCCTAAGGTCATTTTACCTTATCTGGCAACATTTTCATGCAATTGAGAACCTTAGGAAACAAACCATCTAAACACACGGTCTGACCAGTCCTTTAATAATACTTGTAATTGGAAGGAGCCACCCATGTCCTATGATTGAACTGTCTGTGCCTAACAAAATAAAGTGCTTGGAAAATGTAGGGACATTGTGCCCGGTCATACTTCTGATCGTTCATCAAAGTAGAATTGAAGCATACAGAGTTCTGGAAAGAAGCTGAGACTAAGAATTCAATCTTAAAATATCGGTAAACCGATTATACTTACAATCGACATGGATCATATTGTTGAGTCCTAGTGTTCCCATGACAGATTTTTCTTTGCATTCTCCATTCACCCTAAAAATCAAATTGTCTTTAAGTAGATGGACGAAAACCATGAAACCCTGGTCTGTAATTACCATCTTCGTTCTTTCAGCCGCAGAAAACCCTATTTGAGGTGTCCTGTCAGTGCCTATGAACCATGATAAACAACGTGACCTTCGAAAGAGAAGTAGGCGTCCTACCATCAAGTGTCACCTGGCAAGGACCTCTTTGTCTACACATGGCATCAGACTAGTAGTTTTAACGACAGAGAGGAGATACAAAACACATCACATTTAAAGCCAGTTAAACGTGAAGACATATGAGGGGCCCCCGGGGGGCTCAGATTCTTAAGCATCTGCCTTTAGCTCAGGTCATGATCCTGGGGTCCCGGGATCGAGTCCCGCATTGGGCTCCCTGCTCAGAGGGGCGTCTGCTGCTCCCTTTCCCTCTGACCCTCCTCCCCACTTGTGCTCTCTCTCTCTCTCTCTATCTCAAAAAATAAATAAATACATAAATAAATAAAACATGAAAAAATCCAAACTACCAGAAAGTTGTTAAAATATTAGAAAATAATAAACATTTTCTGGTAACAGAGAGAAATAGCTCTCAAGGCACGCCTTAGCCATTCTCACAACACTGGGAAAAATTTCTTACCCAATATAAAAAACAAAAAACATCCCCCCCCAAAAGAACAAAGAAATATGGGTTTAATTTAATCAGAACCATGAACTTCCATTAAAAAAAAAAACCCTAAGAAAACGAAACACCGAACAACATATATATATATAAACACATTGCACACACACACCCACAGACACACACAAGCCCACATGATACACGTATGTGGTATGTGGAAAGTAAATGCATATTACATACAACCATCATATATGTGTCCCATATATAGCAAAAGAGTCCGTGGGTCTCTGTGACAAAAAAATGTGTATTTGGAAAAATAGGAAGAATGTGTACAGCACAAATAATTAAACAGGAAAGAGTCTGACTAAAATGAAGCAATGTGTTGAACAGGTATGTCACAAAAGAGGAGCCCCAGGAAGCCGTGGTCCCCACTTTGAATCATTAGGGACGTGCAAAGTAAAAACCACTTCCCGTTCACCTGGAATGGATAAAACCACAGACCAAGTCAGCCCCGAGGTTTAGAAAGAACGGGTTGCCGTGATGATCTGATGTCTTGCTGGCCATAATCCTAACGGCGCTGTCTCTTGGAAAACAATTTGAATTTCCTGTCCTTAGAGATGCTGAGGTCACCCAGAGACGACTACGATGCCACCGGGGCATGGTCCCCAGGAGAACAGCAAATATTATGTCCACGCAAACACGTGGCAGGGCGACCTTATGAAAGCCGTCCACAATACCCACAACGTGCAGACCTTATCCTGTACCTGGAAAACGTGCCCGCTGTTTTGGACACAAAGTACTTTAACTCGGCAGTGACAAAAGGGACTGACTGTCCCGGAAGCCCTGTGCCTATATGGTTAAAGCCTTACGGGGGGTGAGAAAAGCAAGAGGAGGCACACTATGTGTGATTCCACTGTGTGATGTTCTGGAGCAGAGGAGAAAAGCTTGTCCTAAAAGTTCTCCATGTGGCCACACGGGCAGACACTGGGAGAGAAGCAGACTTTCGGTGGCGATGGGAAGGTCCCGTACCTTGACTAGCAATGACAAAGGGTTGTACACGTGTGTGAAAACTCACCCACTATGCCTTCACGTGCACACCTGCAATGTCAGGTGCATGACATTTCAGTAGACCTGACTGCAGAACGAGGGGCCCCATGAAAATCAGCGAAATGCAGACGGACACAAAAGTATAAAAATGACCCCCAAACGTCATAGGGTATTCTTTTAAAAAAAAATATGGAGGAGCTCCTGGGTGGTTCAGGGAGTTAAGCCTCTGCCTTCAGCTCCGGTCATGATCTCAGGGTCATGGGATCGAGCCCCACATCGGGCTCTCTGCTCCGTGGGGAGCCTGCTTCCTCCTCTCTCTCTGCTTGCCTCTCTGCTGACTTGTGATCTCTCTCTGTCCAATAAATAAATTAAAAATATTTAAAATATGAAAAAAAACATGAAAAACTGACAGGTATACTTACTAGGATATGATGTCTGCATAATTTCATTTTATGTATATATAACATCTAACCAACAGTATCGTAGATTATACATAATTCTATATCTATCGGGATAGGATATGTGTGTAATTTGATTATATGTATATATAACACATAATCAACCACATTGTAGAGTGTACATAATCAATTATATAATTAGTTATATATCAATTATATATGTCAACTATATATCAATTGTATAATTAATTATATAATTGCATAGCATTACATATAATTATTGTGTATTATATATAGCAGTTTATCCATTACTAAGTTCAGAAAGCATTCCAGTACTACTAATGCAATGCTCACACTACTGCTGGCATATATATATAAAATAATTATATATTACCATATATATAATACACTTTATATATTAGAATCATATTATAATAATTATATGTCATATATTATAATTTATTATATATTAAAATTATTATATATTATATATTATTACATATTATAATTATAAAACACGTTTATAATTATCAAACATGTTCATTTGTGATATTTGTACATCAATTATATCAATTACATTTGTATATATACAAATACATATATTTGTATTATGCATTATTATATTATAATATATAATATATCATGCATTATATATAATATTATTTATATATCATATTATTTATATATCATACCATATATCATATATTTATATTATATATTATATATTATTATTGTATCATATATTATATATTATATATTATGTGTTATATATTATATATTATTATATCATATATTATATGTGTTATATATTATTATATATTATATATTATATATTATATTATTATATATTATAATTGTAAAACATGTTTATAATTACCTAACATGTTCATTTGTGATATTTGCATATCCATTATATCAATTACATTTCTCTATGTATAAACCCATCTCTCCAAACATAACCCTCTTATTTTACTTTCTCAATGCTCATCTTTTTTGTTTTCTGTTCTTCAGCACCTGTGTCTGTGTGTGGAAACTAGAGAGAAAGGTTCTCACTCAGTTTCTTATAATGCACTATTTTTGACACATGTTCTGAACCCCTTTATCCTTGGAAGAATCACCCTCCCCTTTATGCCCCTTCCAATTTCTTCCTGATTCTTAACAGATGAACGCATCTCTCTCCTTATTTTCAGTCCTTTACTCCTGTGTGTTCTCCAGCCAGTACCTTGCTGGATATCTCTAAGCCTCGCAATATTTCCTTTACATCTCCCTCAAGTCCCCCTTTGCAAAGTTCTTTCACTTGTCTTGTACTGCCAACTTTTTGAACTATTAAGCCATCATCCGTTCCCAGTGCAATTCTACCTGGATCGGAAGGACTGCAAACAGTAAATATTAACAACTCCCTTTCCACGTGTCACGCAAACATAGGTTTTAACCTTACACACAGTGGATCTGTCTGCATGATTTTGTGCTTTGGGATGCCCTATATTTCTTTTAAATAATTCCTCCTGCTTCCTTCCTTCCTTCATTCAGTTTAAAACACTTTCTGTTGATCTGTGTGCCAACATGTGTCCTCTTTCTTCCTCCTTTGTTGGAAAACTCTCAGTCCATCTTCAAAGGCATCCTACCCATACCCTGTTCCTTGTGACCTTTCATAGAACACCCTCCAACCCCCACCATATGATCATGGGCCATTTTCTGGGGGTCTCTTTCCACCTAGACTTTACTCTTACAATAATATTTCATGTGGTATTGTTATAAGTTTAGAGATCTGTATCAGACTCTATTTTACCAGTGAAGGTAAAAATAAATAAATAAATAAATAAATAAATAAATAAATGTCTCATCTTCTCTTAGTCTTTTGAGTTTTTAATAAAATGCCTATCCTATAGTGGGCATTTTATAAATAGTAGTTGAAGTAGCAAAGGCTTTGGTGAATGTCACAATTCAATGATGTTCAAAATTTGCTACTTGTGAGTTCTTCAGGGTAGAGAATGATAGAGCCAGTAGCAGGAACCCTACAGTCCCAGAAGCTCCATGAAGACCATCTCCTTAAAGCAAGAAGGCTGTCCTCAATTTATAAGGAACTGAGACTTCAACGCCATGCAGATACTACATTGCAAACATGGAGCTCAGATGCATTAACAGGTGTGTTTGTTCTGTGTGATTTTTACTTACTTGACAAAAAAATTGAATAAGATTTTCTTTCTTGGCATGTCCACATCAATATGTCTCAGATAACCCCTAAATGGGCTGTTTTCAATGAGCTTCCCAGCATTGCTAGCTGCCAGGTACATCGTCTTCCATTGTCCTGAAAGCTAAAGGCAAAGTTCCTATCAACAAATCAATACATTGACATATTCCTAAAATAGCATATCCATTCTTACCCAATGCAAGACCTCAACCCCGATAGCTCATGGGCTGTTGCATGTCCTCTTTTACAAGTACAGTAAAGATGTATAAAGGGCCAGTTACTAGACTCTAGGACACACAGTAGACACGTCTAAGAAGCCTATTTACAGAGGAGTTCTCAGTTTCCAGGTAGACGGCTAATCCTGATGCACGTCAATTGGATAGACATAGGAAAACCCCCCCAAACACGCACATACACATAAAGACCTGTTTGTCAGGCCACCCAGATCCTGGTACCTGTGTCAATGCATTAAGTAAGGGTATCTGGGCATCGCAAACCGCAACAAGGACAAGAGACAACAGTAAAATCTTCATGTCTTCAGCACGTCTTGGTTCCTCCTCTGGAGAAGCTCTAAGTAGATTGCCGGTTGCTAAGATTCTGAATTTTCATTGCTTTATATAGTATATGTCTGTGGATGTGGCAATGTTTGTTTATTTGTCATTCTTTTCCAGAGAGTGTTGTGTAATACTGACAACATCCTGGTTGGCAGTGATGTATCCCAAAGACCTTGGAGATCTGGGGCACGTTGCTCATTTCTTCCTCGACTCTGGAAAAGACATTCAGAAGCTCGGTTGGCCTGTACCATTGTTTGGATCAAGCCTGCATATCTCATGTAATGTGGATACTCCCTCATTCATTCTTGGGGAAAAGACATGTCCCCTTCCCTCTTTGTTGGATGTGTTAAGGAGATCACCTTCCTGCCCCAGCACAACTGTTCCCTGTTTCTTGGGAAAAGATGGAAGGATGTATGTGGGGGCTTTGCCACCAACCAACTCATAAATGCAAATGCCAACGTGCACGTTGGGAGACATCTGGTTTTCCTCTTTCCCAGCAAGCTGGGGGTGAAACCACTTTGAGGCTCTTCACAGACAAAGCTGTACACAGTCCTGAGCATGTCTGTCCCTCTGAGCTTATTATGAATATCAGATAATTATATACCTATGGAAAGCTCATAGGAGAGTGTTTAGCTTGGAGAAAATAGGTCTTAAGTTGTTATTAATATCTTTGAAGAAAACCAGTGAACCAGTCAATCAAATAAGAGTCTTTTAGGAAGCTGCTACCATCATCGGTTTGTTCAACATTAAATGAACTTGCCACTCATCCTTACAGGCTAATAAAGTGAAACAAAAATAGGTGTCTTGCAATTCTTTTCTCATATCTGGTCAATTATGAAATAGAATAAGGGGGATGTGGGATAAGAACAGAAAGACTGGAATGCCTAGAATAAATGAGTATCTTGTTAAATATGATAAGACCAGGGTAAACAAAGTCTAAAACACAGGCAGTGGCACTAATCCCTAATGAAAGGTTGGTTTGTGTCCTCTTCCAAACTCATATGTTGACGCCCTACCGGCCAGACCCCCAGAATGGGATAAACTTTGGAAATAGGGTCACTGTGACAATGTAGTTGGTTGTAGTTAGTTCAGAGCAGGTCATGGTGGACTAGGGTGGGCCCCTAATCCAATATGGTTGGTGTCTTCCTAAAAAGGGAAAATTTGGATGCACGTGCACACAGAAAAGATAGGGTGATGCTGTCACAAAGCAGCAACCTTCCACCAGCAAGAAGACAGAGATAGAGCAGACCCTCCTCTAGAGACTTCATGGAGATTACAGCCCTGCCCACATCCCATCTCACACTTCTGTCCTCCTTATCTCCCAGGTAATACATCTCTCTTGCTCTAAGCTACCCATTTTGATTGATGGTTTGACCGGTTGATTGATTCTACAGTATCCCTAAGAAACGCTTACGCACTCGGGATTTGATATCAACTATGACTTGGGCCACGTAGCTAAGTTCCTTGCCACGTCCTTCCACCTCTGTCTGAGCCCACTGAACTGATGGAAGACCCTCTTCTCTGTGAGGCTAAGAACTCAGTAGGGCATGAGAGCTCTAGTTCTCATGCCAGCTGCTTAGAAGTTGTCGGGAGACCACATCTACAAATGAAGAAGCATCTTCAGCCAAATAAAGGACAAGACAAACAATGGATTTTCCTTGTTTTTTTTAGTTTTCCTCACATTTTTTTATTGACATGGGAAACAGTGAGAGGTTAAAATTATTGACTTGATTTATTCTTTTGGAGAAACCATGTGGTCCCCATATTCTTGGGAGGTCTTCTTTCCTCCAGAGATCAGTTTATGCTCTAGGCACAGGACAGTCTGTTCTCTCTTGATTTCACAAGTTCTTTTATTGATTCAAAATATACTTTGTGTTGTCTTATGAAACACAACAAAGACAACTGGTGAGGGACTTCCCTTCCAGAAGAGTGTAATTAATTACCCATGGGATGGACTCAAAAGACTCTGTTTAAGACAGTCATTCCTTCGGACTGTCTCTCATTTGGGCTTTGACGTTTTGTCGCCTTTTGATGAAGGTATCTGCTTCATCAGCTGGCCTTTTGCTCCCTTTGAAGTTCTTAAAGTGGCCAGTTGGGTGATTGAATTGGATTCTTTCATTTGTCTCTCTCTGCTTTTGGAGCCATTGTTACTTTTCTGTGTTTTGTCTTCCCCTCTGTGGATTGTCCCATGTTACTTGCCACTTGGCATGAAAAGGAAGTCAGTCATTTCTGTATCTGGCAATGTTCTGTCCAACTCCATCCATTCTGAACATTATGAGATGGATACTACTCTGTCTTCTGTCAACATGGAGATTGATTTAATATTTGAATGAATGTTGTTCTCTGTGGTTCCTTTGAAATACACTTCACTTCCTGTCAACATGCCATTTGGGTCCTAGTTATATAAATTTCCTAGTATATTCACTCAGCATACACTGAAGTACAGTAGGGTACATTGAAGGCTCAATTATTAATATTCAAAGGATTCCATATCTCCCTTCTGCAAAACCTGGACTGTTTTAGACATCTGAGACAACTCTTCAAACCACAAGGTATGCCCCACACCCTGCCCTCCCACGCGTTCTTTGCTTTCTAATTCTCACATTTCTTTTTATATCCATAAAGACTCTGTTCTTATAGAGTCTTTGGTTATCAAGACTGTGGCAATCGATTCAATATTCTCATCTTTTTTAGGATTATCTTTCAGAGACTATGTCTCTTCTGTTTGCTGTTTGCCTTTTCTAACATATTCATGGGTAAAAGATTAAACAGACACCTGTGTACTCTGTCCTGGAAGGCTGACACAGCATAACCCTTAGCCAAATCCCTTAGCTTACTGGCATCACTACACACAAAGGACAGGAAAAGGTGAACATCTAATAGACATCTTGATTTCTCTACATATCATCTCACTTTTCATACAAAAGTCTTGATGTGAATTCCCTGTGGATTCCCCACCAGCACCCAGATGTTCAAAATCAGAAGGATGGTCATTACTCACATTTTTGAGATCTGAACTCAGTGCATTTAAGGTGACCAGCTCATCCCACTTTTCCTGGGAGTGTATTGCTGGGTTTCGCACTGGCACTCTTACATCCCAGAAAAGCCCGCAGTGCCTAACCAATGAGGACAATAGATTGTCTTGAAAGTGGTGATTAACTACTAGGAATTCCAAACCTTTCCACGGACATCCTGGGTCACTTGATCTGTGGCATGGCTTTCTAACCTGTGTGTTTAAGCAGTTCATGGCAGTTGCGAAAGAGCCATTTTTTTCTTGCCAAGTCTGCAAAGCACTGTGTAATTTCCCCTGACCACCCTATCCTTGTGTACACACCTCCTGCAACTCTACCATCCCCTCCTCAACAACGTACATGGGCACCTGAATGACCCTGAAAGTCGGCCAGCAATCCTTGAGTCTAAATGCCACCGTCAATGGACAACCGTTGTCAAACTTAAGTGCTTCAAGATTAACCTTCTCCTCCCCCATTTTACTACCTCTTCCTCACAGTCTCTGTCCTTAAACAGGAGTGTCAGGTCCAGCTATGTTTTCGTGTTATGCTCTTGTGCTGAAGCTCCAGTGCCCAAAAGTTCCGGGTGCATGTAAGAGGGGGTAGGCTTGACAGGTAAAATACAGACTGCCTTGTTAAATTTGAAGTTCATGTGTAGTGTGGACATACTTATGCTGGAAAGAGAAAGCTTTGTTGTTGATCGCAAACTCAAATGTAACTGCCCATGTGCATTTCTGTTCACTGATTCTGGCTCATGGGCTTATGGAGGCTGACAAGTCCCGAGAGGTACAATCAGAAAGCTGGAGATGCAGGAGGGCCAATGGTGTAAATTCCAGTCCAAGGGCACAGAAGCTGTGTCCCCATTTGATGTCAGGAAGAGAGAGCAAATTTTCTGCCTTTTGTAGATCTGGTCTGTAGATCCGGTCTTGATCTGTACAGCATCTAGATCTAGTGGAACTGTAGATCTGGTCTTGGACATTATGTACATGTAGACCTTGTACATTCAAGAATGTCATTTTCTTTTCATCCACCTCGAAGGACTTTTTGCCTCTTGGCTGGGCAGTATTGCCGCCTCGGAGAAAGCACGTGCTAGAGAAAATCCAAGTGATGAGTCGCTACTTGCATTCCCACATTCCTCTCATTCACAGATGGGGTAAATTTCAGATCTCCAAACACAGACAGCAACAGCCAAACACACATCAGCCCCTTTGCTCATGCACTTTCCTCTCCAGAAATTCTCTCCTCTCTCTGCCTCTTGTAAGCCCACTTAGCCATAGAAAATCCCACAAATCCATCTATGCAGAGATGGGAAAAAGAATCTGTAAACCTCCTGTGACACATCGGATGGTCGTTCAAACTCCAGGAGACACACATAGAAGACAGTAGTCATAAGAATGGGTGTTGGTAGGACTGGAATAGATCTCCCACACTTCCCGCAAATGTCAGAGGTGGCAGCTTTCTGCCTGAACGAAAGGCACTACAGTGTCTTCCATACTTTTGTGCATTTGCTTTAATTTGACTACCTTCCATTTGTTTCTCAGTTCTTTATTTTAGTTTTAGAGTGTGCATTTATTTCGCCAAATGATGTGTATTGGCTTTCTGGGGTAATACGGCACTAAGTGCCTCTCTTTATTGCAATGTTTATTGTTCTATGAACTGTGGATTTTTTCTTCTCCCTCCTTCCCCCCGGAGTAATGGTTCAATATTATCTCATCTCACGTTTGAAGAAAAACCCTCTGTGAGCACAAATAAATCCCAGTGGAAATGTGTGAAGACTCCTTTTCAAAGCCTTCCTAGCAGGATATACAGGTGCACTCAGAAATAACACCTTCCCAAATGGTAGCCATGTATCAGCCGTGTTAGGAGACAAGCCCATTATCTTTTGGAAGAATGGGTGTCTCCAAGTTTTTTAAATTAACTATTAGTAAGTCTAGTGGAGAGCAACGTAGTCATTTACCCCCATGTATGCTGACCCCCCAAAAAAGTGTATTTGCACAAGTGCTCATAGCAAGTATTTGCTGTGCCATTTGTAGGTCTCTGTTGAGCTCAGACCAGGTGAAGGCCATTGTTGTTGGTCTGTAGCAGACAAAACAGGGAATCACACAGGTATGATTCCCAGAGTTTCTGTTACCATGAGGGGAAACAGGAAATAAATAAATCCTCAATGGACACAATTACAAGTATTGATGCACATGGAAACCTAACATAGGAAGCCAGCCAGGGAATGGTGGAGGGGCATTTAAGCAGATATCCGAAGAGAAGTGAAAGAGAAAATCATGCAGTTATCTGAGTAAAATGATTCCAGAAGGAAGGACTAGTGACTCCAATGTTCTTTTAAATATGAATTTTGGTAAAATATACAGAACTTACAATTTACCATCCTAATCATTTTTTTTAAAGATTTTATCTATTTATTTGACAGACAGAGATCACAAGTAGGCAGAGAGGCAGGCAGAGAGGGGGTTGGGGAAATCAGGCTCCCTGCTCAGCAGACAACCTGATGCAGGGCTCGATCCCAAGACCCTGAGATCATGACCCAAGCCGAAGGCAGAGGCTTAACCCACTGAGCCACCCAGATGCCCCCATCCTAATCATTTTTAAGCATACAGTTCAGTAATGAGTACACTCCCATTGTTATGCAACTACCTCTACAATTCTTGTCATCTTGCAAAACTGAAACTCTGTCCCCATTAAACACCAACTGTCCATTACCCTCTCCCAACCCCTCACACCCACTGTTCTTTCTGTGTCTGTAAATTTGCCTGCTTCAGGAAATTTCCTCATTGATGTGGAAGCATATGGGATCCATCCTTCTGTGTCTGGCTGATTCCACTGAGCATAATTACAAGTGTTCTAGCAGGTGTCAGAATAGTCTTCCTTTTTGATGGCTGAGTAATATTCCATTGGATGATTCACATCTTGCTAATCCATTCATCCATTGATGGATACCTTTTGGCTGTTGTAAATGAAAGTACTATGAACAAAATGAAACATGAAGAGGCCAAAGAACGGAAATGTGATAGAGAAGAAAGGGGAGAAAAGAGGTATTGTTTAAAGTTGAACATGTAGTTTATGATCTACTAGAAAAAGAGGGAGTCTCAAAGCTAACAGGTCATAACTTTCCAACACTGAAGGGAGACATTATGCTAGAGACTCAGGAAGCACTGCCCAGCCCTAGAAGGACAAAAAGAAATCCACAGAGACCTACCTGAGCAAAATCCCCAAACCAGACACTAAGTGTGCAAAACAGTAGATTGCTTTGAGAGAAGGAATTAACAGGATGAACCCCTAAATCCTCTACAGACACAATGAAAATCATGGTATAGTAAAGTGTTCCACTGTTGAACTGTCCTACCAAATTGAAAGAGAAATAAAGATCTTTTCAGGCAGCCAAAACTCAAGAGAATCTGTCATATCTGTGCCAGTTTTTAGAGAAATGGAGGCACAGAAGTGTATCCCAGATCAAAGTTTGCTGGTGGATGGAGGTGCCTGGGTGGCTCAGTCAGTTCAGTATCCAACTCTTGGTTTCAGCTTAGGTCATGATCTTGGGGTGATGTGATTGAGGCCTGTGTTGGGCTCCATGCTCAGTACAGAGTCTGCTTGTCCCTCTCCTTTGGTTCCTCCCTCCCACCCCCACTCACAGTCTCTCTCTCTGTCTCAAAATAAAGAAATTAATAAATAAATAAAATCTTTAAAAATAGAGGGATTAATAATAGTCTGTATATCACAGCTCATTGGAAAGGACCATAAAAGGTGGTTGAAAAAAATCAGTTGAAAATATCAGTTTGAACTGATCAGTTCAGTTGAAAAAGTCAGTTGAAAAAATGGTAGAACACAGATAATTGCTGAAATGCATATATATGTATATTTTAAACTCTATTAAATTTTATGTCTTATAGCATATGATGTACCTACATTTCAGCTAACTATCCATCATCCATCCATCCATCCATCATATCTATCTATGTATCCACCCACCCATCCATCCATCCATCCATCCATCATCCACCCATCCATCCATCCATCCATCCCATCCACCATATCTATCTACGTATCTCTCCATCATCCATCCATCCATCCATCCAACCATCCATCCATCCATCCATCATATCTATCTACCTATATCTCCATCCATCCATCTCCTTATCTGTCCATCCATCCATCTATCCATTCATCCCTATGTATGTATATCTACCTATCATCTATCCATCCATCCACCATATCTATCGAGCCATCCATCTATCATCTATTATCTATCCATACATCCATACATCCATATATCCCATCCATCATATCTATCTACCTATCTCTCCATCATCCATCCATCCATCCATCCATCCATCATTCCTATCTGTCTGTCTATCCATCGATCTATCCCCCCACCCACCCGTCCATCCATCTATGTGTGTATATATATTCACAGTAATAAAATTCATTAAAATGTGATACTGTCTCCATGTAAGATACAGAGAGAATCAGACTGGATGAAAATGATCCAATACATGTTATTTACCAGATATACAGCTTAGATATAAAAAGGCAGAAAGACTGGGAAAGCATATGCCATGACAATCATAAAAATATTATGGAGCACAATTCTCTGGCTTTCTCAGTGTTCCTATAAAAACAAATGGACAAACAAAAACAAAAACCCTAGCCCCCTGGGATGCTGAAATATATATGATATAAAATTAGGAACTGTTTGCTTACACTTCTCCTAGAAATATTTTCATATACCATAAGCTAAGATATATAGCTACTTCTTTTTGTAAGGAAAGGAGTAAGTGATGTAACCCAACAGGACAATAAAATTTCTCTTACCACCCCCAGCATCAGGGATTACAACACAGACTTATTTCTAGATTAAGCTTTGAGGCTCTTGAAGCCCTGGAGTCCACTTGGGGTTATTTACACCTCAAGGAGGAGCAATCCCATGACCTTGTAGCCACTTGTAGGTGATGAAACTGTCAGGGTCTCCCAGAATCCTGGAGAGATTTCATGTACATCCAAAGGGCTGTCCTAAGACCACCCATCACAGCCATCTCCTCCCCCTGTGTACATAGAGAAAACTATTTTTCCCTACTTCCCAGGCTATAGGGTGTTGGGCTACTCACTTTGTACAATTGACCTGTTTCTCATCGCATCCACACCAGATAAGGGCTAGGGGCAAAAGGTGAGGACACACTTATTATGTGTTGTAAGATTTTCAATAAGAAATCCATCTCTGAATCATAACGCCGGGACATGCAATTGACAAAAAAACCCAAAACACTAAGTGTCAGTACGCTCCCATGGTTATAGCAGTATTGGACAAAATAATGAAAAATGCAAAAGGGGGTGAAAAAAAAAGGAACGCTGGAAAACAGTCAAAGATGAAAAACATCAGGAAGGGGTAACAATTCCAAAAGTAAATGCAATCAACACTAGCTCCTCAAGCCACCAGAACACACATAGACAGTTGCATGCGTCCACAATTAGAATGGGGAAGTTTTCCACGCTTGTTTCCGCACAGAGACAACTTAACTAACATGTCACTAGAAATAGATAAAATCTGGAAAACAAAATCCATCAAATCGAATGAATTAATATATCTAAAACACCACGCAAGCGCTCCCGTGCTTCGAAAGGCAAACCAGAACTTTTCACCTGTTTCAATCGAAGGGACGTCTGAAGAAGTATGAACGAGTAACGTCATACAGATTATTATGCGGTTGAGTGTTGTGTCATAGCCGAGAAGGGCATTAGAAAATGTTCACACACTTGGAATTTGGAAACATCTGTTTAAAAAAAAAAATGCATACAAGAAAAACGACATGGATATTTGAAAATATTTTTAACTTAATGAAAAGCTAGAAATTAAATCCTGGTCTAAATGCGTCATACATTTCTTTTCAGATTCCTTAGCCACCGTTTAGAGCGGGTGGACAAATTACCTCCAAAGTAACAGGTGAAGAAGGAATGCATAGAAACTTTAGGTCCTTTGGTCAAACACATCTGTTACGTTGGGTAAAGACGTACATAAAGCCATCATAAAAAATAATTCGGGGCTATTCCTAAGCCACTTTAACAATAATTGATTGTAATTTCCTAGGGCTTTTCTTTATATCTGTGAAATCAGGTACACACAGGAGTATGGTGGAACCACTTTGGAAATCCTGGCCTTCATCCTGGAGTTAAAGCCTCCCATGCATTTTGACTGGGGAAATCCCATGGTTCGACTTAAACTTTAACAAAAGTTTATAAATGATTTCTTAGCAGGTGCTGGGTAGGGGCACCAGGGAGACCACTCTGCGATCTTGTGGACACATCAATGGAAGTGAGGGTTTTAGCACAGCTGAGTGTTCATGACGCTCCTCACCACTGATGTCTGGTTTCTGCAAATGCTTTCAAGTACACCCTTCACAATCTGCTTACATTTGCATATAACTCATTTCATACAACGCAAGGAGTTTGAAAGTTTGGAAGTTTGGAAACTTCTCCTACTCAGTCACTAAACATGGGTATGCTTGGGGCACATGATGTTGAACTCATGTTTGGACATTTCACGAGGGAGAAAAACATTGGACCTTGTTATGAACAACTTGACTAGTGTATCAAACACCCAGTGGTTTGCAAGACTCAATATTTATTTTGATCTCACGGCCACACGAGTGTGCATGTCTTCTCACTGTAGGGCACACGATGAGGACTAGCCCTTTATGTAGCATGTGTCCCTTCTCATGCAGAGGGAAAGAACAGGAGTCAGCGGTTATCCCCATAACCTTGTTTAATATTTCTTTTCAGGGGTGGTACTAGGCATGCCTGCAGTAGAACTTCTCCTAAGGTAACAACTTGACACTACCCATTGCATTTAGCCATGGGAGGAACTTGAAATGTGGGTACACCCTGGTGAGTCATGGGGCAAATTTTCTTTATATTTTGGCTCACCTAGGCTCCTTTTGTAGGCTTCATAGGCATTGGAGTGAATTCAGGAGAGATTTGAAAAGGTGAAACACGAGTCCATGGGTCAGCTCTCTTGAAAAATTTTGCAAGGAAAAAGCTGAAAACATGGCCTATTTGGACAGAAACATATTCTAAGTAACTTTTTTTTTAAAGTTAGGAATATGTCAAAATAAATTAGTAGCACTACAGAAACACATAATTCAGGGGAGTGAAATAATCAAGTACAGTAAGAATATATGTTGTAAAGCACATCCTTATTTTTGCAAACCCCAAATCCTTAAATCAACAGTAAACGGTGGGTGGTGACATTTAAGCTAAAATCTCAAGTTGAGTAGAAGTCAGCTAGGTAAATGTCACTGGTGCAAGTCTAATGGATTGTCTGGAAGGAGGGGCTGCAAAAGGGTTGACCAGTTGTACGTATAACACATTACTCTGATAACAATACAGTGGCTTCAATGAGATTGTTGACTTCAAACCTGTAAGAAGATTTTTCTCCTGTGGAACTTAGAAAGAGTGCATAATATCTACCATTTCAATGACAAACATCCCATCTATCTACAAAATGTATATTCAGGCTCCATTTGGTTGCCCTGATACCACTAAGAGTAGAACAACGTTTGGTGTTATTTGACCATATTCATGATGGACTTTCTACACAGCAAAATGCGAACGTGTGAATTGAAATTATCTTTGAAAACAAGACACTGGGCCTTAGTTTCTTTGTCAAGTGGAAACAAAAAAAAAAAAGTACTTCCAATCCCATAAAACTGTTGTTTTCTGTTGGGCATTAGGATCAAGCAGGCATGTCTTGCCATGGCTCAGTGGGCCCTATTATCAAATTTCCACACAGTTGGAAAAATCCTTTGAACATCTCCATCCCTTGTGTACATATACACGAATGTAAGGGTCTGTCATGTGGGCAGTTATGTCTGTAATTCTGGGGGCAGACCACTGGAGTCGGAACAACAGTCCATAAACACAACATGGAGAAAGCTTGCCCCCCTTGCTAATTCCCTGAGTTCTCCCTGCAACCTCTAGATTAGAACAAATATGAAAATCTTCATTGCAAGGACCTCACCTGACCACAGAATTCACAGTAAGATGCAACTGCTTTAAATCTTGCTCCTGAGGCAAGATGTTGTATCCATTGGAGTTGGCTTTCCCAACTTCATTCAATAAAACCTCCTCCACTTTTAAGAGTTCTTTACAAACACACCAAATGCTTGTTTGGGCTTATTCTTATGGCTTCCTTTAAAAAAAAAAAAAATTAAACCCCCTTTTTGATTGTGATTCAAATAGCTTCTCAAATCCTCTTTCCTTGAGAAGTCAAAAATGAACAAATTTCTATTTCCCTCTTTCATTCTATTGGAAATTGCATTTTTGGGGATTGTCTTTGTTGCATCAAATACTCTTGAATATTGTGCATACTTTTTTTTTTAATGAAACTCTCTACGTGTATGAAAATTTCCCATAAACCATTCCGCATAAAATGTAGTTCAATAAAAGACTTTATTTTTACTTTACTTCCATGGGTGTTTATGTTTATAAAAAGGAACAAAATGACGAGATCTCACTTGAAATGCATTTCTATGTACTGCTGGCAAAGAGGACAGTATTATATAGAAATTCAATAAACTTGCCCAAATCATCACTATCTTAAATATTAAATTCCAGGAATCCGGAATGGTGTTCAGTTTTCTCTGTATAGCAGACATTCTTATAATTTAAAGGTTAGCGCCATATGTAAAATGTAAATACATTCGAATCGTAAGTCTGGTTTAAACATTTTGTCGGCATTCCACTTGTAGGTGTAGTGAGAGACGACAATGGCTAAGACCATTGTTTCAAACGAGGGACCGATTAGTTGAACACGGTTGTTCATTTTCTGAAAGGGAGAAAGAAAAGAAATAATTATTAAAATAAACATCCCAGAGATTTATCTTCATACTTGACATAAAACAGACCCCAAAAAGAATTTCCAGACTTCTCCATAATATGTTCATGGCAAGGTTTGGCCCAGCCAAAGTGCAAAGGACGTAGAAACACACCTCTTCAAAAGGCATAACTGTTGTAGACTGCACAATACTTTTAAGGGCACTTCTGTGTGAAGGTGTCGCCTGGACACAAGGATTCCCAACAAACCAAGCATCATGACCACCGACCACAGACAAATCTGGAGATGTGCATTATTAATACTTGAAAAGTTCCAGAGTCTTCCTAGAGACAGCTTGTCCCCCAGCATCTTCTGCCTTGGGAGGTCCAACTGGGGTCCACCCCCCCATTCCTCAGCCATCCTCCACTTCCCCCTCTCTGCCCACAGCATATGTCATCCTCCATCAAATGTTGCAGGACCCCCACATTCCATCCACCATGGTGGAGCCCTTCAGTGACAGCCCAGGACCTGTCTTCTGTTCCTCTGCAAACCATTCCCAGCAGAGTGTTCTGATGCACTTTTTAAATTGTGCATGGGTCTTTCTATCTGGAGTGGGCTTCCTCTGATTGTTCAAGTCTCGTTAGCCAACATCAGCAGCTCTCTGTGCTTCCTATGACGTAGCTGTCCCTCCACACCTGACATGACAGGAGAGGGTCATCTAAGCCTTCCCAACAGTCTGCCCCCATGCCTACCAGTAGATAGAAGCCTCCCCTTACGTTGTTGTGTCTGGCTGCTTGCCATGTTTCTGTGTGCAGCCATGTTTTTCAGAACCCCCATGTCCCCTGCCGACATGTCCCCAGGATCTCCCTACATTCTCACGGTGCATCCACACAGGTTTGGTGTTCCGCACGTGGCCATCTGGACACGGAAAACCTCTCCTTCCCTGGGTCCCACAAGAGGACGACTCCTGTGGGCTTCTCAAGGGGGTCTCAGGTGAACTGGTAGGTTACCAAGAATGAACAAGTGATAATTAATTTGTCCTTCTGTCACATATTTTAAACCTTATCCTGGCTATCCCTCCTGAATTCTATTGTTTGCCCTTCTTCCCTGTTTTACCCAGGTTAAATTTAGCAATGATGTCCCAAGCCCCAGGCTTCTCCCTAGGAAAAGAACAAGGCCCTTAAACAATGATTGTGAAAATCCCACACATTCTTTATTGATTTATTTGAGTGATTTATTATTTCATATGTTTAGTGCTTCCTTCATCTGATGCTGGGTTTAATCTGTCCTCTCTTTTTCTACCTTCATAGAGAGAACATTGATTTTAATCCTTATAAAAAATCTAATATGAGCCTATAAAGCTGTAAATATTCCTCTAACGACCACGTCCGCTGCATCCCATACATTTTAAATAGGGTTTTTAATATGTCCTAGACTTTCTTCTGTGACCCATGGGCTGTGCAGAAATACTTGGTTTGAACTGCCAAATATGCAGGGATTCCCCAGATAATTGTTTTCATTGATCTTTTAATTTAATTCTCTTGTGATCAGAGAATACACTTGATGGGATTTCAGTGTTTTCAAATGTCCCATTATTTATTTTGCAGGCCAGCCAATGGTCTGTCTTGGTGGATACTCAGGAGCCCCTGAAGATAAGGGTCCTGTGTTCCACGGCCCTTGGGTGTGTGAAAGTCAGTCCCTACGACTGTGTGACACAGGCGCTCACGCCATGACCACCCTTATTTACACTCTATCTTTTTGTTCGATCAGTTATTTACTAGATTAGTGGTTATTTACACTCTGGGTACAGTTCTCTCAGCTCACAAGGACGTTTGCGCACTGAGTCTGTCCTTAAGGATTCACGCATTGTTGACTTCCAATGACGTTCTGTTGATTTTGAAATCTTTCTGAAATCAAACAGAAATCAGATTTCTGTTGTCTTGATGGTTGGACCCATTTATCATTAGGAAATGTCCTTTCTTACGCTGGTTCATAAATTCCTGAAACCAACTTTGCTCTTCACATACGTGACTAAGCTCTCTTAGGAATGGGGCTTGTGTGGTGTATCAGAGCCATTTGTTGATTTTCAATGTGTGGCATTCCTATAATTAATACACATTTCTTCTAATAGCACAATGATGGATTTTCATGGTCACCCAGTCCCTGTGCTACACAGATGGGATTCACATGTCTAAGCCCTTTCTTTTTCTAATTTATTGAGGTACAATCCATACTATCAACAGCGTCCATTTACAACATACAGTCCAGTGAATTGGGGAAAATATGCACCTTAGTGTAACCCCATGCTTTCCATGATCAAGACAGAGAATGTCCCCATAACCCTAGAACATTCCCTCCTGCCCCTTTCCAGTCAAATCCTCCTTCTCTAATAAGCCCTAGGCAAAAAATGCACCTCAACATAACCCCATGGTTTCCACAATCAAGGCAGAGAAAGTCCCCATAACCCTAGAACATTCCCTCGTACCTCTTTCCAGTCAAATCCTCCTTCTCTAACAAGCCCTAGGACCAACGGTATGTTCTTTGTTGCTGTAAATTTGATTGCACATTTTTCAAAATGTCAGATCTGGGGAAACAAGACAGCGTGTTCTCTTCCGTCTTTGTCTTTTTGGCTCAGTGCACGGTTCTGAGAACGGAGCCGGGAATATCAGTGTATTCATAATTTCTGAGCATAAGTCCCTTGGTAATTGTCTATGTAAATTACATTTTTGTTTGGCCCCATTTTGTTGCATGGCCATCCTCCTTCCAGCTGAAGCAGCCTTGAGTATACCTGAATGAATCTTTTTGTGTGTCTTTTAACCAAAAGACTCCTCTTGAGGAATACATAGGAGAGGGATTGCCAGCATGTATAGTAAGATATTTTTAAACTGATTTTATGCTTACAGTCAAAGTGAGAAGAAGGTACAGAAATTTTGAGTTCTGGGGCGCCTGTGTGGCTCAGTCAGTTAAGCATCTGCCTTCGGCTCAGGTCATGATCCCAGGTCCTGGGATCGAGTCCCGAGTCGGGCTCCCTGCTCAGCGGGGAGTCTGCTTCTCCCTCTGACCCTCCTCCCTCTCGTGCTATCTTTCCCTCTCAAATAATAAATAATAATACCTTTTAAAAAAAAGAGAGAAACTTCAGATTCCTACCCCTGCCTCCACATGCGCACAGCCTCCCCATTATCAACATCTCCTACCCACCCAACAGTGCATTCATTACAATTGAGGAGCCTGCCCTGACCGACCTATCGGGACCACCCAGAGTGCACAGTTCACATCAGGACTCACTCTTGCTATTGTCCACTCTGGGTTTGGACAGATGCTCAATGATACGCGTCCACTATTACCATGTCAAGCAAGTGGCTTCACTACCCTAAACCGACTCAGTCGGTTGGGACTCTGACTCCTGATTTCAGCTCAGATCATGAGCTCAGGGTTGTGAGATCAAATCCCATGTTGGGCCACATGTTGGGTGTGGAGTTGATTAAGATTCTTTGTCTCCCTCTGCCCTCCCCCATTACCCCCATGGCATGTGCACTCTCCCTCCCTTAAAAATACATACATACATACATACATACATACATACATAAATACCTAAAATAATGGTCTTCTTAACCCATCTCACAACCATTATTTTCTCCTGCCAAAATCCCCAGTGCGTGCCTTTGGTACATTGGTTGAAAATCTTGTTTTATCATGTCTGGTCACTCAGAAACTTCAGATGTACTGTGCATTATTTTGCAAAGCACACAGCTACTCGTATCCCCTTGCCTTTGCTCACGTGTTTGTCCCCGTACTCATATGCATGCCCTCGTGCCCACTGGCTTCTCAAGTTATTAGTAGCTGTGTCAGTGAGATTTGCTGTCTCAGGCTGTCTTGGCGAGAAGCACACTGAGCCCTTGCCCAATGAATTAGGCATCCTTCCCTGATTACTGGGTGTCCTTCTCAATGAGTTGGGTCAACCATAATCTCTTTCAGAAATATTCCGTTATATTTTCTTCTCCCTTATGGAGCCCTCTCTACATGTATGCCTCCAGCACAAAAAATTATATATCAGTATTGTAATGAAATAAGTATTTTACCCGAGCATGTGCTTATAGTTCTTGAAGCAGAAACCCCAGACCTGTTAGATTTCTTACTTAAGAGGCTAAAAGAAGACAATAAATGAATGTTCACATTTTACTGATCACTGAAATGATAATGGTTGAATGAGTGACAGAGATATGACTGGCTGTATCTGTCAACTAGAACAAGACTGTACACTACACTTAGAGCAGTCCGGAATCAAGCACACAACGTAGAAAACATCTAATCACCATTGCAAAGGCCTGTTGGGTGTGACAGCACCTCAGTGAACCACATTGATACTCTGAGGGACTCGCAAGGTAAATTGAATCAAGGTTGTTCATATGAAAGGGAAATTCACCCAGTGAATAAATCAACCCTGCAAACTATCTCTTCCTTTTTATTTATTCTGCTCCTAATTTTTAGTGAAAACAATGTTGCCCAATGTGTATGAGCAGCCCAGTTTCAAATATCCTGGTACATTTGGCTATTGAATCATAACTTCATTGGGCTTCATAATAAGGATGAGGTAGACTCTGACCATACTGGATAGCTCTGGGCATTTTAGAGAGGTAATTGTGGTGACAGGCTAAATGGAAAAGAAACAGGAGGGAATTACAAATAATAATGGGACCTAATGTCAGAAGTCTTAAGGAAGCGTGTGATTGCACTCTTCCCTGTAGACTATAACTCTTGAGAGTAAGGGTTTGAGCTCATACAAGCAGAAAAATGGTTAAGGGTTCTTACAGACCATCCATTTTATATATATTCACAGCTTTTTGTACCACTTCAACATCTTCAGCAGAAAGTTCCTTCCCTGAAAGAAGAAAACAAAGTCAAAATATAATAGCTCAAGGAAGAGATGGAAAAAATACAGCAGAATATGGATCATAAGTGGGTGGAACTCAGTAACCAAGAACAGCAGTCCCAGAATGGGAGATAAAATGAAGGAAAAGCAAAAAAGACCAGAAATTAAAGAAAATTAAGAAATTAAAGAAAAGCAAAAAAGACCAGAGCCTGCAAGCAAAACATGAAAATAAATTCAATTAAATATAAACAAAAAGGCAATAAGAAGGTCTGGAGATGCTATTTCTAAATGACGTGGAGGTGGGGAAACAGAAAAGCGAAACCATGCTCCATATTGGATGTTATAGGTAAAATTCAAAACTAGGTGTCTGAGAACACACCACCTAACACCACTACTAGCAACAAAATTTACCATGTGTTAAAGGAACTAAAAATTCCAATAGTCAATGCAAAGGAGTAAGAGTATAAGGAATTCGTACAACTCAATAGCAAAAAACCAAAGGACCAGATTAAAAAATGGTCAAAGGACTTGAATGACTAGACTACAAATAGATATTTCTCCAAGGAGACATCACTCATTGTCAGGGAAATGCAAATCAAAACCACGGAGAGATGTCACCTCACATCTGTCAGAATGGCTAAAATCAAAAAGACAAGAAACGACATGTGTTGGGAGGATGTAGAGAAAGGGGAACCCTCATGCATCATTGGTGGGAATGCAGACTGGGACAGCCACTGTGGAGAACAGTGTGGAGGGTCCTCAATAGGTTAAAAATAGAATTACTGTAGGATCCAGTAATCCCTCTTCTCGGCATTTATGTTATGGAGCTATAAAAAAAGAAGAAATGCTGTGATATGACACCAACAAGAATGAACCTGGAGGGCAGTGTACTACATGACGTACATCAGTCACAGAAGGGCAGATGGTGTATGTTTCTACACATACAAGGTACCCACAGCTGTCCAATGCAAAGAAGTTTCAGAACATGCAGAGGTGGCCACAAAGGACAGAGGGGAGCAGTAATGGAGAGGTGCTGGTCAATCCATGCAGAGTTTTGTCATGTAGGACCAACAGACTTCTAGATCGTCATGCTCGTTATTATATAATATTAAACAAGTAATGTGTATAACATAGGTAAGGTGCTATGATATGAGAACATATTTAAAGAAATGTTAAAATAGGCTTTACACATGCAAGTATATATAGCAATATATCTTATCTATTTAAGCCGTAACAATTTAGAATATATAATTGAAGATAAGGTAAACTTTATAGTAACAACAGAAAGTTTAAATTTTAAACACATCCAGGATATAAACAGGACAGAAACAGATCTAAGGGAGTAGAAAATCCCCTTGTTCAAGTGTAAAAGCATAGTGGGTTAAGGGAGGAAGAAATTGAACAACAGGATGACATAGGTCCTTCCTGAAGGTTTCCATAAGTTACATAAAATGCACATTTATTGAAAAATTTAAAAAATAAATCCATATTAACATCAAAAATACCAACAGACAAATTCTTCAGAATATGTAATACACTAACCGGAGAATGACCTGTGGACCTTGGAAAAAACATAGCTACAGTGATGTTAGTGAAACAAAATGTTGATCATCGAACAGTACCTTAATAATTCAAGCTTTATATTACTGGTAGTAGACTGGTATTTTATATTACTGGTATTAGACTTATTTTAGCAAAATAAGGTGGATGAACTGGTGAAAACGCTGAAAAACTCACTGAAACCTATGTAGGCAGATACATTACATGGTACTTGTTCAGAGGAACATAGACCTTCTTTGAGTTTGCCAGGAAGCAAGGTTCTAGCTGGGGCAACTGTCCTTTGTCTGTGACTTCAGACCCTGCCGGTCAGTGGGGCAGAGGTGGACGTGGAAAATCCAGAGGGAATGAAGGAAGAGAAGAGAGAGACAGAAAGGAAAAGGAAAGAAAAACACAAAGAAATCTTGTTTAGAAAGTAAGGAAATCAGAATTCTCACCCGCTCTGTGAAAGGAACCAAAACCCTTTATCCATTAAGCTCATTGCAAAGTTGTTTTTTTTTTTTAATATTTTATTTACTTATTTATTTGACAGAGACAGACAGTGAGAAAGGTAACACAAGCAGGGAGAGTGGGAGAGGCAGAAGCAGGCTTCCTGCCAAGCAGGGATCCCAATGCAGGGCTCAATCCCAAGACCCTGGGATCATGACTGGAGCTGAAGGCAGGTGCTTAACAAGAAACCCACACACGCTTACATACCTATTTCTATTCCAAAGCATCACTTTTAGTCATTCTTAATAGTTAGTAATTCTTGAGATCATCCCCAATCATTATTTACTTTCCCCTCATTTTTTTTCCTGCAAACCTCAAACTGCTATAAAATATAAAGTCTGTGAAAAGAAAGCAAGAAACCAAACAAACAAGACAGAAGAATGTTATTCCAAGATAATTATTTGAGAGCAAAAGAAACTGACATAAATAGGTGTTTCAGATAAAAGGTAAAAAGGCTTAACTAAGGAAAGAAAAGAAAAATAGAAGCAATGGGAACTCAAAGGAGAAAGTGTGTATAAAGATTAGAAATGGACTTTACTGTATGATTTGAAAGTGTCCAGTCATATCAAGAAATAGAAAGAAAGAAAGAAAGAAAGAAAGAAAGAAAGAAAGGAAAGAAAGAAAGAAAGAAAGAAAGAAAGGAAGGAAATAAAGGAAAGAAAGAAAGAAAGGAAATAAAGGAAAGAAAGAAAGAAAGAAAGAGTAGTAGGACCTACAGGACCTGGAGAGACCCAGCACTAATGATCTCTTCCAGAAAGTGTCTGTCTTCCTGCCACTGAGACCCCATGGCATTTCATGCATCCTATTTTCTAGTTTTTACTTTTTATTTAATTTATTCTTTCTCGTGTGCCCTACTTTTTGGTTTAGCTGATGTTGCAAAGACAAAATTACAAAGGTAAGCGCTGTGGTTATAACGTGTCAGCTATTTAGGACTTTTAAATATGGACTTTTGTTTCTTATCATTGCTTACATAGAACACCTGAGATTAGAACATATATTCTTTAAGAAAGAAAAAATGAGACAGGATTTTTGCCTTTCCTTTCCTTTGAAGTTCTTAGGAAGCCAAGAGAAAGAAAAAATTAAAAGAGTGGACACCATGAGCCACACAGGGTACAGCATGCCCAGTTGGCTACGGGCTTTCAGATGCAGAGGAAGGAAGTAACATAAGCGATTATAAACTTCAGCCAGAATTCAGATTTCCCCCAAAGATCTACAATCACAGTTGCCAAATCACATGAAATTATATAGCAAGATGATCTAGGAGCCAAGAAGGACATGGGTCACTCAGAAGACTTGGCTCAGTATCACCTTATACAAGATACCCCTTTGCCATTGAATACCCAGGCTGTGGGCTGACAAAGTTACCCTCCGTAATTGGATTACACCATTCCAAGGTGGGTGGTGATTATAAAGGAGCCAGCAGCGTGTTCATGGAAGGAAATCAATAACAAAGACGTATGAAAATGCAGAAGAGAGAAGTCCATGTAAGAAAGGGAATTGTACAGTTGATCCTTGAACAACACAAAGGTTGGAGCACCCACCACTGTGCAGTCAAAAATCCCTTCTCTAAATATCTTTGGATTCCCCCCAAAACTTAACTGCTAAGAGCTTACTGCGGACCGGAAGCCTTACTGATTACATGAACGACCAGCTAACACATAGTTTGTGTGTGATAGGTTATATGTACTGTATTCTTAGAATGGTGTAAGCTGGAGAAACGAAAATGCTACTAAGAAACTCATAAGAGAAAATACATTTACAGGGCTACGGTGCTATTGAGAAAAATCTGTGTGTAAGTGTATCCGCACAGTTCAAACTCTATAAGGAAACAGAGCTCACTAGGCTGCTCTCCACACACTCAAATAAAAATACACTTAGTGTGATCTTCTGATAATCAAATAACATGACTTGTTTCAAAGGAAAACCTTAAGGACCCAGGAAAAGGGCAAACTGATCCGAGACAGGTCGGAACAGGCATGGAAGGAGCAGCTGAACACTACGGGAAACCGTGTATATTGTATAAACACATCACAAATGAAGAACCACCATACACAAGACAGAGAAGCAGGATAGAAACCCACAAAATTAAATGGAAAATAACACAGACTTAAAAATAAGGTGGGAAATAAAAATCATCAAACTCTTTGTTCTGAGAGAAAAGAACAAAACAATTCTAAAATATCCACCATGAAGTTACTGAATTACAACACTAAATAATAATAATAATAATAATAACAGCAAAAATATTCAAATGTGCATTCAAGAGAAAGATATCAAGTCTCATGAAAATACATGAAATGGAATGCATTTCATAGGTGCCCAGAGTGACCTCATTAGCAGGTGAGGGCAAGGAAGTGTCTACAAAATCCAAAGGTCTAAGAGGAAGGAAGGATACCATATAACGTTCCTTCCTTCACCAAGCCATGTTGTCCATCAACAAACTAAAATCTAAAATCAAGTGAAAGTTTAGTATAATAATGCCATGGGCAGTACCCTAAAATTTTATGTGTATATATACATGTGTGTAGGTAAGTGGACATGAACATATGTGTGTGTGTTTACAGACATACACGTACACAACTCAAAGACCACGTGTCCTCCTATGACCAGTTATGGGTACACAACTCAGGGACCCCATGTGTCCTTCTACGACCACTCAGTAATAACCAGGCTATCCTAAATAATCTTCATAGTTCACTTGCAAAAAAATAACAATAAGGGATAAATTTTGGATTTAAGAGTGCTTTTTAAATCTCTACTTAGCTGCTTACAGACATTTTAATGATTGTCTTTTCCCAAAACATTGCCCTTAAGTACAGGGTATATTCATGGAAAATCTACAGAATTTAGCATGTGCAAAATCTGTGTCTCCTAGGGCCTAGTTAGGATGTCGATGTCTTTACGGTATGGAAGTAAAAACGTAACATTTTAAATTATTTTCACAATTGACTTCCTTTTAGAAGACATGAAAGGAAAAATAATTCTGTAGAGCAACCTGATTTAAGTATCAGGAGAGTTGGAGTAAGAGAGGGAACCGGACAGCCCGCCATTTCCCATCATACTACAACTAAAATCTTTCAAAATGAACGAATCTGCATACCCAACTTACACTATAGGTAATGTGTTCTGAAAAATTCTCATTTTCCTCCTAGAAGGAAACAGCATGGTTCACAGTCTGTTGTTTGCCCTCCTACATGTACTCATAGAAATACTCAGCATCCAAGACACTGGAGAGCAGCAGGCCTGATGTTGGCCATGCCAGAGAAACCCATAGTACCTTTGTCTGCTATCCCCATGTGCCTGCCCAGTTCCCCGTTGGGTTCCTGGAGCCCGCTGAGGACGGGTATGAATTTTGGAGGTCATTGTTTCCAGCAGGGTTGAGGTGAACTTTTCTTTGCTGTGAGGTTGAATTGTAGAGGGGCAATCCCATGAGTGTGGCTCCGTGTAACAATGGTAAAAAGTGCCCATTAATTCCTTCCCATCAACCACATTAGATAGGAGATGGTGGAAATCCCCTTCCTTTGAATCAGGGATGGCCTGTGTCTTCCTGGACCAATTGGTCATGGCACCAATGATGCTGTGTAGGCATCTATGACCTTCAGGTTCCACCGGTTTTTGCACAATGTTCATTTATGGGGTGCTCCTTCTTGGGTAGCCACCCATCATTCCATGAGAAATCCGAATCCCATGGTGAAAGCACATTTTGGCGTTCTGGTCAGACACACCCCCCACACCCCCTGCAACACACACAAGCACGCACAACTGAGCTCTGGTTTAAGTTAACACAGTCACAGTACCAGGCATGGGAATGGAAATTTCATCTCATACACAGATAATTGCCTGCCCATGGGAGTCAGCCCAAGCACTGACAATCCCACCCATACTGGACCTTTCTTTGTCCATACATGGATTTCTCATGGCATGATGGGTGGCTACCCAAGAAGGAGCACCTCATAAATGAACAAAATCCATGACCAAATATAAGCATGACGTCCACCATGGGAAATGAGACCGCCATGTCTATGGTCTATCCCAGGAAATCACCCATGCATAGACAACAGGGGCTCGCCTGTGAGGCTCTGTGGCTGTCTCACCACCCCCCGTTTTGCACAACGAGGCTGTGCCTTCTCAAAGAAACATCAATGGGAGAATCAATCACCCCAAATTATCAACCCTACTGGGGCCTCCTCGTGAGGGCAATATGGCCAGCGGCCCCAAAGTAAAAATCATCGTAATGCTGGGATCTGCTCACAAAGTAGATGTCATAAATGGCCAGGCCAGAGGGGCCTCCAGTGTGCCTGGGCCTCAGATCTGAAGCTAGGAAGAGGAAGCTGTGCCTCAGCAGGGCTCTCTGATAGAGGGGACCCCTCAACCCAAGACATTTTATATCTTGGTCACCCTTCCGAGTCCATAACAGCTTACAACATGAACAGAAATAAGGAGTGTGTGACACTGTTGCGGTGAATGAGCCTCGAGGTGGGACAACATATGTACGTTCCCATTGGTAAATGCACCCTATGTGTTCACATCTGATTGTGTTTGCGTGTGCATAGCACAAAGACGGGCTTTGCTGTGACCCCAAGAACCAAGAGGCAAATGTCTCAGGACACGCAGCTGGTCATACTAATGCTCATCCAGACCCTTTATTTGTTGTTGTTGTTGTTGTTTTTTTTTTTTTTTTCTATCCGTTTCCCTTGATTCTAGGTTCCCTGAGTTTCAAAAACTCATCTTGACGGTAACACAATAACGTGGAACAGAACAGAAACCCAATCACGGTTTTCCTCTTCACACAGTTCGAGGGAGAAAAAAAAATCGTCTTGCACCAATGGTGATAGGATCCGCAAGCCTGTGTCAGGGAGATGGATGAAATCAGATGATTGCTGCATGCGACTGTCACTCATGACTGTTCTTTACGTTGATGACAGCGCTGTGCACCTATTTCTTTTGTCTGAGGGGAGGATGTAGTGTCTGCTGACTGAGGACGAGTCATGAGGGAGCCGTATCATTTCACGACATTTGTTTCTGGGTGACTTGAGGGAAATGAAAGCCTGTTATCTTACAATATCCATTTATAGTCTGGCCCTCTACATGGTGTGTGATAAAATAACAGGAATAGTAGTCTCCATATTGCATATATACTTAAAATACATCAACTACCTGTAATAGTATAGCTAACATATTACATTATTATTAATAATAATTAATATAATTATATATTATTATATAACAACCTATTTTAATAATATACCATATTAATATAAGATGGTAAACATATTTATAATTTAATAAAGAATTGTCTATAAATATTTGTGCCTTCCAGTTCATCGTTTTTTTAAAGATTTATTTATTTATTTTAGAGAGCGAGAACAAGCGTGAGGGTGAGGGGAAGATGCAGACGAAGAGGGAGAGAGACATTCAAGTGGCCTGGCAGAGCCCACCATAGGACTTGAAATTACGACCCTGAGATCATGACCTGATCTGAAACCAAGAGTCGGATGCTTCACTGACGGCAGGCCCTGGACTCCCCACTTCCAGTTCATATTATAATTAAAGGGATAAAGATGCTTGTAAAGATGGTCACCTCACTGGATAGGGAACAGCAGCTCTGCAAACACTGATTTTGCTTAGCTTCTACTTCAGGTTACAGAAAATTATCTCCAAAGGATGCCACTGATTTTTAAGACAGCAGAAGAAGCAGCAGGTAACAGGTCAAAGAATAACCAGATCTTAAAAACAAACAAACAAACAAACAAAAACACCACCACCAACACCAACAAAAACCCATATACAACCTTCAACGTCAAAAGCGATACAAAGTTGATGTGTTTAAACAGATACTTAAAGGACAGCTGGCATCAGATTATTGTCTTTTGTTTTCCATGTTTCTCCAAAATCTTTAGAAACTCTATAATCCTGTGTCTCTGACCATGAGTTTTCTCCCTCCAAGGGTAGTGCCGTGTACAACATTCCCATCAGCACACAGGTGGGACCCCAGCTTCGATGTCCCTAGCTGGGTCCACAATGTCGGAA
The DNA here is from genome assembly GCA_004024605.1 of Pteronura brasiliensis. Lineage (NCBI taxonomy): Eukaryota > Metazoa > Chordata > Mammalia > Carnivora > Mustelidae > Pteronura > Pteronura brasiliensis. The sequence goes on from PJEN01006929.1 coordinate 88,775, forward strand.
CCACCAGCCACGTTCTGTTTCCTTTCACTGAAAACACACATAACATGAAAAAAATAAAAAATAAAAAATAAATAAAAAATAAATAAACCTTAGGGTCATTACTTTGGAAGTGCCAAAGTAGTTAAACATGTGATGATATCAGGCTGACATATATGTATTTATATCAAAATGCAAGTGAGTGTAGATACTGACTGTCATTTCGTGGAGTGCATACTTTGAGGGAAGGAATTGCTTCTCAACAACAACAACAACAAAAAAAAAACAAACCCCACACCAAGAAGCAAGTAGTAAAAATGATCATTCCTGCAGAATCAAGAAGACTGCCCCACCATGGACTCTCTCCCTGCAAAACAAAACAAGGAAAAATCCAAACCAAACCAAGCCCAAGCCATCTGGGAAGATGGATTTTCACTCAACAAAGCTAAGAAGATGCCCTTTAGTAGAAAAACCTGTTGATCACGAAAACCTCTCCGCTCCGACCCCATACCTTGGAACACCAGCTCTTAGAGGTAAGGGGAGATAACCGCCATTGACTTATGAGCAGAAAAACAGGACAGACAACACTCAGAGGAAGATGCTTTTAGAATAAAATCAGAAGGGACAATCGAAACTTTCCAGCTCTCCAAAATGCTTCCCATGATACCTCAGACAGTAGAGAAAAACAAACACAGAGTAAGGACGTTAATGAAAGATCATTAATCAAGCCTTTCCTGATTACGAGTGCATGCAAAGAAAACCGATAAAATCAGCCCCTTACAGAAAGAAGCATTACTTATTGCTTGTTTTCCTGATTTGCCTGTTTTTTTTTTGTTTGTTTGTTTGTTTGCTTTTTGTTTTTTCTGGTTTATGGCTGATTAAATGTGTGTAAGATCTTGACATTGTGCTCTTGATGTATTTTCCAACTGTTCTCCTGTTTTGGCTTCCGCTCCTGTAAACTGTGGATAAATTGATCATTACTCATCCTTCGGATTTTTAAAATCAAAGACTTTGTTTCTAAACTTTCACTGTTGTTCCTTTTTCACATTATGCTGATTACTTTCGATAATCTTGTGCTGGCTGATGAATTTTTCATGACCCTCTGAACGTTTTGAAACATTGCAGAGCAGATTTTTATATTCTTTGATATAATGCTACGATAATCCCAATATAGCACGGCTTTGGGGTCCTGAATGCTGTGTTTGCTTTTTGTCATTCAGAAATGCTTCTTCTCTTTGATTTTGCTGCTTCGTTTTATGATCTCATATTTGATTAGCCATAATCTGTGGCATCTGCACACTCCGGGGGAATTCTTTGCCTCCAGACGTGTTTGCTTTTGCTTCTGCTAAGAGCAAAGGTAAATACTGACCTAAGGTCAGTGTAGCTCCTGCCAAGGGCTGTGCCTCCTACAGGATTCTGAAGTCCTGCTCCCACATCGCGTTGGCTGGTCCCCAACTTCAAGTTCCCAGTCTCCTCTCTAGTGCTGACATTTAACTCTAATAAGCAAATAAAACCTTCAAACCCTCGACTTTGTCACTGCGTACATGTTTGGTGTTAACTCCTTGGGTTTTGTATTTATTTGTTGTTGCTGTTTTGGTGTCGCATTACTTGGGGTTCTTGGAATTTGCTTTCTCCTTACAAAGTTGCCTTTCACTGTGGTAAGAACACTTAGCAAGAGATCCCCACTCTCAAATTTTTAAGTGAACAAGGAGGTATGGTTGACTAGATTGTTGTGTGGTAGATCTTCAGAACTTACCCACCTTACTTAATGGGTCATAAATCGCCCATCGATTTATGATTCACCATTGTCCCCGTTCCCCGCCCTTGGCAACTACCGTTCCCATCTTTGATGCCATGAATTTGGACTATTTTAGATACCACATGGAACTGGGATCATGCAGGATTTCTGTGCTGGGTTTATTGAACTTAGCATTAGGTCCTCAAAGTTCATGCATTGTTGGTCCAGAGTGCAGAATTATCTATTTTTTTTTCTTTTTTTAAAGGCTAAAGAGCATTCCATTGTGTGTATAAAACACATCGTCTTTATCTGTTCATCTGCCAGTACACATTCAGGTTGTTGCCTCGTCTCACCTCTTGTGAGTAGGGTTGCAATTCATATGGGGGTGCACATATCCCGTGAAGATCTAGATCTCCATTCCTTTGGATAAATATATTGGGATTTTCTTCTTCTTGTTAGGAAATATAGCAATTGCTAAAGGGCACACTTGGAGAAACTTATGCAAGGTCTATTTGTTCATGTTAGAGACCTCTTCAGGGAACGGGCTTTTGTACCCCCAGCGTCTTCCAACATGCCCTTCCATTTTGATTTTCTTTCAAAGTATAGATTGATGTCAAGACTCGTGTACTTATTCCCTGCTCTTATTCTGCTTAGAGAATGTAAGGGAAGCTCTTTGACATGACATGCAAGGGGCTGTGTGATTTTTCCCTTCCATGTGTACTTCTTAGAGTTACCCATCCCCACGTGCACACCAGATTCCAGCCATGTTGGACGACATGGCTTATCTGTCATGTACATTCCACATCAGCATGTCTTACTTAGGCTGGTGCTTCTGGGTGACCATCTTCTCCATCTCTATCAGGCTTCACTATAGAAGCATCAAATCCATTCCTTCTACCTTGTGGGCACACAGAAAATAAATCACATTTGTCCTCCTCTCTGACAACTTGGTGCAGCCATATGTTTGAGTTCTAGCCAATGACGTGCGGATGAATATCTCCTTCCTGCCTAATGAAGAGATCTTTGTACTTGTGTTTTTTTTTTTTTTTCTCTTCCCCAACCTGTGAGGTGAAACTGGGGTCATTAGGTTTGGGTTCTGGATGTTGCTCCATACCCATCTGAAAAATGAATGCTATGTATTTAAGATGGGATTTCCTAAAGAATCTTCTTCTTATATGGTATCTTCTAGCTGCAATCATTCTGCCAGGCTTTATCTGAGGATCACTAAAGCCACCACACTTTAGAAGCATCGGTCTGGTCCTAATGTGGGGAGGAGAAGAGACAGAACTTTTAGAGTGATCAGCCTCATTTGTATTGAGACAGCATTTACAAGGAGTGAGGAAGGGTCTCTTTTATGTGAGACACAGTAGAGCTGAATTAGGTTCACTCCCATAGACAACTAGTACTTCCTTTCAACTAAAAGGTGACAAGGTGGTAGATAAAACAGCTCTTTGGACATACCTAGAATTGTCATAGTTTGCCCTTTATATGAATCCTTAGTAGTCAAAAGGATATCAGGGTGTATCTTCTGGAGAATATCTCTATGGAAAGGCTGTCTACCATGTCCTCCATAACGATGGAAAAATTTGTGGGCTTCTTAGACTTACAGATTTATAATCAGTACAAGGGTGGCCTGTGATGTCCTCCTTTATAGGCTCAGGCAATTTTTGCATGTTCTGAAGCTTGGAAACCACTGTCCCCACAAAATACCTGACCCTCATACATGTATTAAGTCACAGCCCCAACACTGTCATTATAATCATACTCGTCATCAACTTTATCATATATTGCAAATTATTGGCCAGATGAGTATTGATGAAATGGGCACCTGGGTGGCTCAGTTGGTTAAGCAACTGCCTTCAGCTCAGGTCATGGTCCCAGAGTCCTGGGATCAAGTCCCACATTGGGCTCCCAGCTCCATGGGGAGTCTGCTTCTCCCTCCGACCTCCCCTCTCATGCTCTCTCTCACTCTGTCTCTCTCTCTCAAAATAAATAAATAAAAATCTTTAAGTATTGATGAAAGAATTCATTTATAGAAATAATGCAGTTTGAAGTGTTGAGGTTGAGAGCTGATGGCCAAGAAAGAATTCTTAAGATATCTTTGGTGCAAAATCAAGGTGGCTCTGTTTTGTTTTGCTTTGCTTTTTATAAGATCTTATTTATTTATTTGTCAGAGAGAGTGATCTCAAGTAGGGGGAATGGCAGGCAGAGCAGGCAGAGGGAGAAGCAGGCTCCCCACTGAGCAGGGAGCCTGACGTGGGGCTCCATCCCAGGACCCTGAAATTATGACCTGAGCCGAAGGCAGACACTCAACTGACTGAGCCACCCAGGCAACCAAAAGAGATGGTTTTATTTTAAAGCATGGGGACAGGACCTGTACACAGAAAGAGCTCCACTGGGGCTGCAAGGAGCGACTGATGATAGACTTTGTGGACTTGGATAAGCTAAAGACAAAAGGAAGTTTCCAAAAGGACTTTCATATGCGAAAGAAAACTCTGAAGAACCTGGAGACCTGGCTACTGTCCAGCCCATGTTGTTCTGCACTTATTAAGACAGTTGGGAACTTCCTGAACCAACGTTATACTCAGCCAACCTCATGTACTTGTCAATGCCTAGTGTAAGCACATTTAATTTCATCTACACTTCCTTCTGCTTCTGTCTCCCACATTACAAAGGGACAGATCATTCCTTGGAACATAACAATTATGCTGTGCATCCTGGCATGTTCTTTTGAAATGTCTCTTTTGGATTAATTTCTTCACCTGGGCCATAGGGACCTCTGTCTCTTGACATGAGCCACTAGGCATTAGGAAACTTAAAATCCGGGTCCTCTGCAGTCATTACTGCAGAGCAGTAAGTGGACTTAAAAATTACTCCAATTTCGTTCTATTAAACATTTACTTAAAACTAAATTAATAGAGAAGGGAAAGAGACGATTCACCCTGTGTCCATCCAGACATAAAAAACGGGGTGAATGTGGTACTTAATCTCATGTCTCCTGATGCGCGTCCATTGCTTTGCATCCTAAACCATCTTCTGCAAGTCACATTTAAATCCTTCAACTCCAGCAGATGACATACAAATCCTCAATTACACGTTGTGTAAAAATTTATTTTCCAAGCACGGCACTCAGAGGATTCTCCGCAGGGGCGAGTTAATCTGCTTGGGAACGTCCCGTGGTCTGCCTCACTTCACATCGAGATGCTCCCGAGTTCACAGTCCCAAAAATTACTCACCTCATCTCCATAGCCTAAGCTTTTGGAAAAAATGAGCTTTTGTCACTTAACTTCCCTCCCAGCACTCCTGTAGAACGTTCAATCAGCAGTGATCAAAACCTGAGATTTAATGCAACTCAGGAATGGTTTTATGTGCAAGCTTCCTTCTTAGAGAAGCTTAACAGGAGTGCTTTCTGATGTTAAATCTATTAAAATCAGAAAAGTATGTTTCTTCTCTAGGTTGGATCGTACCTACTTATATTGCAGGAACTCGGATGTCCCCACTAGTGGCAGGATCAAACCTTGAATGAGCATCCCAGGCTGTAACACTCTGGGGTCACAAAGGATTTCCCAAGATCTGTTTTCTTATAGATGTTCATTATTTGTAGATATTTTAATCATGTCCACATTAAAATCACAATGTCATAAAGGATAGTGGAGAGCCAGCTTTTCAAAAAAGTCAGCATTCCCTGAAATAGTTGTTTCTTTTTTCTTTGCATGGAAGGAAGGTTTGATGAACATGGATCAGTATTTCTTGAGTACTGTGTTTGTTTGCTAGGGTTGCCATAACAAAATACCACTAATGAGATGGCTTCAACAATAGACATTTATTGTCTCCCATTCTTGGAGGCTGGAACTCTGAGATCCAGGTGGGGCAGAGACTGGTTCCTCCTGAGGCCTCTCTCCTTGCTGTGTAGACCCTGAGATCTCATCATGTCCTCACGTGGGAGGGTGTGGGAAGATCAGACATTGAATAATGTCCCTCTGTGCATTTCTGTGTCCTCATCCTCTCTTAGAAGGACACAAGTCACATGGGACTAGGGTTTACCCCTAATGACCTCGATTTGCCTTTATTATTTCTTTAAAGACCATATCTTCAAACACAGCCCCATTCAGAGGTATTGGGAGAGGATCAGGGCTTCAACCTACGCACCTTGGGTGACGCAATTCAGCTCATTGCAAGTACCTACCTATATTGGTTGGTGTGCTAAGTACATTTAGAGGTTCCAAATGTGACAGAGTAAACAGAAGACAAGGCAGATCCCTGATACAACCCTCATTCCAGTGAGGGACATCAAAAGTCAACAAACCATATGCAGACCAGACAAATTACAGCATCCCAGAACAGGACATCTGAGCTGAGCCCCAAAGGAAGGTCTGGGGTAGCCATGCAAAGTCCCAGCAGAGAAGTATCATAGACAAAGGAAAAATAATTTGAAAAAAAAATGGGGGAAAAAATATTTGAGATGGGAATGACAACTTCAAGGAATAAAAGAGGTCTAGAAGGCATAATGAGGTTAGAGACCAAGGAAGGACACTGATACCACCATTTCGGGGTTATAAGGCATGCTATGAGTTTGGAATTTCTTTAAGTGTTATGGGAAGGCATTGGGGTTTGAAGTAGAGGGTGTCATGCTTTGGTTTTTTGTTTTGAAATCATCCTTCTGGCCACTGCATGGTAAGTGGAATGGTGGGTGCACTTTGAGTGCTGATAGGTGAATATGGTAATCTCGGACTAATGTAGGATTTATGAGCTTGCTTTGTTATCAACTAGCTGGATGATAGGGTTCTTAACTGAAAGGAAAAACCCAAGGAAAGGACATGTTGTGGAAAGGCAAGGGGGGGGCGGAAATCAAGACTTTTATTTTGAAAGATGATGTCAAGTTGATGATGTGTAAAAATTTATTTGTGACTTTGGACAACCTACGTAACTTCTTTCTATTTTAATTTCTTCATTTGTAAGATGAGGTTGGATTGTGAAGAATGAAATAAGATTATCCATATTAAATACTTAGCACTGGGTGTAGCACATGAATGTTCAAAATATTATCTGGGTAAGTTTTAGCATGAAACAGTGGATTCGATATTTCATAATATATCTGTGTTCAGAGTCCAACATTCTTATATTATGCCATTCAAAGTTCACAATATTAAATAACATCCATTACCATCTTTATGCAATTGTTCTCAGAAATGTTACTACAGTCAGTTTTTGATTTCTAATCAAGTGTGAACAGCATTAAAAACAGAAAGAACGTGTAATTTTTGGAAATGTACATGAAGATACTAACAAATTGAATGTAAGGCAATGATATGGAAATTCAAAATGGAAGCCAAAGTTGGAACTGGACCTCTACTCCTCTTTTATTTTTTAATTGTAACATACTGAGTTTTTATTATTCTTGTTACTGAAATATATTTGGCACAGAACATGTAAAATTAAGTTGTACAACGATGTTGACTGCATAATTTTACCTATGGTGATATGATTACCATCATAATGACAGTCAGCTCCTCCCAACTTTAGAGTGTCTTAGCATGCCTTGCTTTGGAATTATGTGGTCTTCTCTTGCACTTTTCCCTAGTATCTGGTGTTGAAAGACATATAAGCCCTTCATGCTAGGCTAACAGATGTTTTCAAAATATTTAATTATTCTAACATTTAATATGTCTGCCTCAGAGGCGCCTGGGTGGCTCAGTGGGTTAAGCCTCTGCCTTCAGCTCTGGTCATGACCTCGGGGTCCTGGGATCAAGCCCCACATCGGGCTCTCTGCTCCTCGGGGAGCCTCCTTCCTCCTCTCTCTCTGCCTGCTTGTGGTCTCTGTCTATCAAAAAGATAAATAAAATCTTAAAAAAAAATATGTCTGCTTCAGCAAAACTATCCTAATATCTACCCAAACCTATATTTTTGGGAAGCATGAAAAGCACCTTGTCAAGAGGAAACACCCACTGGGACTTCATTCATTCATTCATTCAGTCAGTCATGTATCAGGCAGATAGGAGTGAGCACCAACTCTCTTGTTAATAAGTTAATACAATAGTCATTGCAGTAAATCTGAGAATCTCAAAGCAGGTTCTACTTTTTCCACCTGTGCATAATCCTTTCTCAGTCCATAGGGTTGTAGAAGCCCTAAGGTGACAGACACCATATTCTCCAGCTGGTACAGTGTCTAGTTTGCAAATACTACATGCATAGTGTGAGGTGAATTGAGGTGAATTGAGAGGGACTTTTTTTTTTTTTTTATAATTCTCTTTATGAATGTGTTTGAAATATCGCACTCTAACATCATCTCTACCCAGAAGATTTCATGAAAAATATTCACATGAAAAGACTTGTACATCTAAACAATCTCTATTGGTCGTTGGGATCCTATCATCATTTTCATTGAGTAGATGTTGGCAACATCCCATATAAAATACAACGGTCCACCCATTTTTCAAAATGACACCTGCGTCATTTTTTTAAATGTTTATAGCAAACGAATATAAGAAATTGATTTTTTTCCTAAATATGCCAGTGAGAATGAAATCTTAAAAATATACATTTATTGGTTTCCAACTAATTCTCAGAACGATAAGTAAGTTTTCCCTGATTCTACAATCATACTGGAAAGAGGGAGCAATCTGAAAGTGTCTTATTTAAGGAATTTTAAAGCAGTGTACAGAATGCTTGTATTACCACAGTGCTAAATTGATGACCTTGGGCAAGTCCTTTTTCTTTTAAATGCCTCATTTTCCTAGAAAATAAGATGATCTCAATGGTTGCTTGCAGTACGATGAAACAACGCTTCATGCAGAAGGGGAATAAACCTAATGGACCCAGTGAAATAGTATTTATTTCAGGAACTAAAAGCAGCTGAGCGTGAACAGAATGTTCCTGCGTTAACATTTTATTATCTGCACACACCAGGTTGCTTCGGGGACCTGTCAATTACAGAAATCTGGAAGTTAATGAAACAATACTTGTGCAGGGCTGGTGATTCTCCAGTTTAATTATTACATTAAAATGTTCATTGGAGAAATAGTTAACCTACTTTGTTTAATAGGTCATTCTTTCAACACAGGTGCTTATTATTTGTATTTTCACTTTTACCAAGTGAGTTTTTACCAAGCGAGTTTCACTTTTACCAAGACCAAGACTATGTTGGTAAGGACCATCCATTGGGGGAGCATCTATGTAATAAGGAATGCTACAATGGAATAGATGTCAAGAAATTTTATTTCTATAACTTGCCCAAGAGTCAAGTCATCCATGGATTTTTTTTTCTAAATAAACATACTCCTCATAAAAATAAATCTTAGAGTCTCATCTCAGATAAAGAAGTCTGTATGCAGAATTTATCCATGGATTTCTTACAAGACTGACTGATCCACTTGTCAGGTTGTAATGTTTGCTGGAATTAAGTGGATGCTCACCTCATAACACAGTTGTTGATTATCTCATCCATTCTGGAAGATCAGCCTCATGGCTCTTAAATGATAACAGTGATAATATAAGGCTGTGAATTTGTAAACTCAAGTGCATAGATAATGCATGGCATGACTTCAAGGACATAGCTCAGTCCTTAAGACGTATATCTTATTGACAAGAATTAAATATGCAAAATGATACATGTAGTTAGCTAGATGATCACTCCTAATATCTAAAATAAGTTTATATACACATTTCCTATATGAGAAATTTGAGATAAGTTTCTTCTACTTCCAAGTCTGTTTACATGTGAACTCAAGTATCCTTTGACGTCTGCACATTGCTGTTGTTTGGTAAGATTGTTGTTTGGTAGGTTTGTTCATTACTAGCTTCACATTTTCCCAAAAACCATAGTTACTCCTCTGTGTTCCAGATGCCCTAGTCATTCATGAATATCAGCTCTCTAAATCCAACACGTACTACCACCTTCCTGCCCATTAATGAAGTTGATGCTTCATTAATGTGTGGGGACTAGGCGTGTTGTTGTGTGTTCCCATGTTTTCCTTGAATGCATATTCTGAATCTGTAAACAATTGTATGTGTAATCTTTCCATTGTGTCGACTGCATGATTTCCATCAAGTGGTCAAAGCACTGTTTAGTTACCTTTACGCTGGGGTAAGGCAGATGTAACAGGCAGAGCTACCTTGCCCACATTTTCTTTCTCTTAACTTACTCATTTTTTTAAAGAGTTTATTTATGTATCTGAGAGAGAGGGAGAACACGAGCAGGACAGGGACGGGAAAAGGGAGAGGGAGAAGCAGACTCCCCACTGAGGAGGAGCCCTGTGTGATATGGGACTCAATCCCAGGACCCTGAGATCATGACCTGAGCTGAAGGCAGACATTAAACCAACTGAACCACCCTGGGACCTCTTAATTTCTCATTTCTGTGTGAAGACTATGCATGTGACTGTATAAAGGCATGTTGTTCCCCCAACTGTCTTACACCCAGAGTTATGTCGTGTGCATTGGGCACTGCCTATATTTTTTTTAAACTGAAGTGTCAGCAGCTTGAATGAACTCAGCAATTGTGCTTTAAATAAAAATTCTTGGTGTTTATAGGAAAGATGTGTCTAAACAAGCCATCTATAATTCGAAATGCCTGGTCTTTACCCCAGCGCATTTCTTACCAAACTGACTCCTTCATCTAGGTAATGCCTACCCAAGACATTCGGTCTCAAATGTGATGCATCTTTCTGGGGACAGGCTTGCTGAGTCTCTTTAATATTTTCCTTCTCTCATTTGCAGTATTTTCTTTATTACTTTGTTCCCCCTCTCTACATGAGTATAACCCGCTAGACTAGTGAGTGGTTCTCAGACTCTAGGTAAGAATGTTGGGGAAAGCTTGTTAAAAGGCAGATTCTAGTTAGACAACCTGAATCAGAAGGTCTGGGGTAGAGTCCATACATTTTAATTCCTAATACGCCCTAGGTTTATCCATGTGCCAAACTGAAGACCCCAGTTGAATTAACATGCCGCTCTAATAGAAAGAGGGTGGGTTGCATGTGTCCTACTAAAATTTTCATTCCTAGAAATTATTACTGTGCTGAATGGAATTACTGGCTTATTCAGAAACAGGAATAGGGACAGCTTGTTAACTATATGGACACAGAATAAAACTCAGCAGTAGGAGGTGCCTGGGTGGCTCAGTGGGTTAAGCCTCTGCCTTTGGCTTAGGTCATTGTCTCAGGGTCCTGGGATCCAGCCCTGCATTGGGCTCTCTGCTCAGTGGGAGGCCTGCTTCCTCCTCTCTCTCTGCCTGTCTCTCGGCCTACTTGTGATCTCTGTCTGTCAAATAAATAAATAAAATCTAAAATAAAATAAAAAAACACAAAAATCTTAGCAGTCGTTGACCCATGTGTGGTTCTCTCTCACATTGTTATTTCCATATGGTTGGCTTATGATGAAATGGAAGCATTTACAATAAATTTGTGGACATGTTATTTTGTCATAATATGTCGAAAGGGAAGCCAAATACAAAAAAAAAAAAAAAAGGAAATATGCTAAAAAAAATACTCTGTCTTGATTCCATCCCATCTTTTCTAAATGAGACTTTCAAGTTATTAAAAAAAAAAAGAGCAAGATGGAAACTTTATGACTTTGATATTCCTGTTGTGATTCTGTAGGGCAAAGAAAGTCATTTCTGTATATCCTTGGGCATTCTTTTTCAAAAATAATTTTCTTAACCTTTTTTTGAATCTAAGAATTTTGACATGACATATATATTGACTTGGGGCATGATATTGAACAAAAGAAGAAAAGTTAGGATCTTCACCCATTTGGTAGGTTTCAAAGGCTATAAAAGCATAGGATGTATTTCCATATCTTATTTTTTATGACCTAGACATTCTGATATTTTTTCTCATTACTATTACATTTTCTCCACTACAAATGGTTGGAGAAACACTTCTTAAAACTTACTATTCAAGGATTTAAATCGAGAAATAATTGAACATTCCTGTAGTCTAAGTTTTGCATATTAAATGAATATACAACAGAAGCAGGAATGACCCAATTTTTATGGTTTGGCATTTCCTGCATGTGCCGCTGTAGGAAAAAATGGACCTCTCCTCACAGAAATCTCCTGGACCTGCCTTGAAGTAGTAAAAGTTGTTAGCATGACCCTGCAAACACAACACAAACACAGCATGCACATCGCATCCTTTAACTCATCTACTGATAACTACATGTGCTAAAATTTTTTAAATCAAAAGAAGTGTGGTCAAAGAAAGGCTTGAATTAAATACACTGAGCAGACAATGTCAGGGGCATGGGGTAGAGGTGGAGGTATCCCGCCCAGGTTTTGTGTAAGTGGTTGTTGTATATGGCGGCACTCTGTTTTCTGTACGTACTTCCAGCACATTCAATTAAACTGATTTCTGAGATAGCTGTCAGTGGAAGACCACTACCTGTCAAACATCAGTAATTACATGATAATGGGAGTTAGAACCTGGTTATATTGGTTTTCTGGAAATGCCATAACAAAGGACCGCAGCCCAAGGGGCAAAACGACGGAAATATATTTTCTCATCATCTTGGAAGCTGGAAGTCTGTGATCCAGGTGGGGCCAGGGTTGGTTTCTCTTGAGGTCTCTCTTCTTGATGTGTAGCTGCTGCTGTCTTCTCCCTGTGTCCTCACTTCGTCCTCCCTCTGCGTATGTTTGTGTCTTAATCTACTCTTCTTTTTTTTTTTTCATTTTTTAAAATTTTAATTCCAATGTAGTTAACATATACAGTGTGATGTTAGTTTCAGGTGTACAATATAATGATTCTCACCCTCTCTCTCTTTTTTTTCTTTTTTTTATTATTTTTTTTGTTAACATATAATGTATTATTTGCCCCAGAGGTACAGGTCTGTGAATCATCAGGCTTGCACATTTCACAGCACTCACCACAGCCCATACCCTCCCCAAAGTCCATAACCCAACCACCCTCTCCATAGCCTCCTCCAACAACCCTCAGTTTGTTTTGTAAGGTTAAGAATCTCTTATGATTCCTGATTCTCACTCCCCCTTATAAGGACAACAATCCTGTTGGCATAGGGGAACCCAAGTGATCTTGTTGTACCTTCATCTCCTCTGTATAGGTTCCATCTCCAAAAAGAGTCCCGTTCCGAGGTCCTGGGGGCTAGGCCTTCCATATGTGAATGTGTGTGGACACAGTTTAACCCATAACACTGTAAAAACACCCAACAATTCCTGGAGTTCATCATGCAAGGAAAATTGACCAAGGATAAAATCTTCAGGCCTCCATGAAATTAGAAGAAAAGCTGAAGAAGCACTTACTAACTACTGTGTTCAACATAAAAAGGAGTAAAGAGAAAAGGAAGGGGCTGGTAGTGGAGGAGGCAGAGAGTAAACTTCTGCAATGAGTGCTCATCTGCAGGAGTGGACTTCACCAGGGGTGAGCTTCATGAGGGAGCCTCTCCATGAGTAAGCATCTCCACAAATAAGCACCTCCATGAGTGAGCTTCTCCATGAGTGACTGCCTCTATGACTATAGCTTTTCTATAAGTGAGACTCTATGAGTAAGCATCTGCATGATTGAGCATCTCTATGAGTGAGCACCTCCACTAGGAAGCATCTTTATGGGTGGGCATCTCCATGCATAACTTCTCCATGGGTGGGCATCTGCAGGAGTGAGCATCTCCATGAGCAAGCTTCTTCATGAGTGACCACTTCTTTGGGTGGGCATCTCCATGAGTGAACTTATCCATGGATGGACTTCTCCATGAGTGCACATCTATGGGTGGACATATCCAGGAGTGAGCTTCTCCATGGATGGCCTTCTCCATGAGTGAGCTTCTCCATGGGTGAACATCTCCAGGAGTGAGCATCTCCATGGGTAAGCTTCTCCATGAGTGACCACTTCTTTGGGTGGGCATCTCCATGAGTGAGCTTCTCCATGGTTGAGCTTCTCCATGAGTGTCCTTTTCCATGCTTCTTTGGTGATGGGGATTTAATCGTCCAAGATGACACTGGTTTGAAGGTATAGTTATGCCACACAAACTACCATATGGTTTTATGCAATATTTACCAAATCATTCAGAAACTGTGCAAAGCATGGAAGTATAACGATGAGTAAGAGAAACTTCCTCCCTTCAAAAAAAGCTACCATGACTCACTCAAATGGGATTTCCTCTCTTGGTGTGTCTCTCTCTGTAGGACATAGCACAATTGCACACTCACTCGCACACATCTCATAATAGTGTTGCTTTTCTAGCTGAAAACATTTCAAACTCATGCCTTGCAAAATCTTTCCCTCCAACATGGGAGACTAAATTGGATAGCTGGCTAGGATGACTCCTTTCAAACAAGGCTATATTATAATGTTGTCAAAACTTATATAATTCCATAAATGATATCACAGAACAAAATGCAAGTGAACCTGTCTGTACTAAATTAGAAAAGCTTAATATCCTTCTCCAATAGCAAAATAAACTTGATATGTCCCCTGACGTATAAAGCATTAACTGGCTTGTATATAAAATTATGTCTCAGGAAATGAAACTGGCTGAGAAGGTGTAAACAAAACAAAGTTAATTATAATATATCCAGGTTGTGAGGTGACCAGCAAACTGTCACAATGAATTTCCCAGTAAAAGACAAAGAGGATTGTGGATATGAAAAAGGTAATAAAAGATTGCAGTGTTTAACGTGGAAGAACTCTGTATGCACAATAGAAGACGGTTACATAAACACATAGTTACAAGATAACCTTCACATTTTCATGAAAGAAATTGGCAGTTTCCTGTAACTGTGCAAATGCACATAAGAGCATCCCCCCTCCTAAATATTTAGCTGAGAGAAGTGAAACAATGTCCACAAGATATTGGCACAAGAATGTTCATATCAGATTTATTCATAATGGCCCAATTGAGAGACAGTCTAGGGTTTCCTCAACTGGGGAATGAACGAAAAACAAAAAAAAAGGAGTTATATTTGTACAATGGACTACTATTTAGCAGGGAAAAGAAGTGGGTTACTGATATACACAGTAATATCGACAGATCTTTCTAAAAACGGTGTGGAAAGAAGCTAGACACAAAAATACACACTGTATATTCCCATTTACATGAAATTTGACAAAAAGCAACATAAATCTACAGTGAAAAAAATCAGAATGCACTTGCTTTTCTGGGTAGAGGTGTGTGAAGTGATTTGGAATTTCTTGAAGGAGCTCAGTGCAGGTGAATTCTGCTTCTTGGCAGGTTTTGTTTTGTTTTGTTTTGTTTTTTAGTTTTTGAACACAGTGCTTTAATTATAAATCCTTTTTTAATTTTTTTTTTATTTTTAATTACTTTTCAGTGTACTAGAATTCATTGTTTATGCACCACACCCAGTGCTCCATGCAATACGTGTCCTCTCCAATACCCGCCATCAGGCTCATCCAACCTCCACCTCCCTCCCCTCCAAAACCCTCAGATTGTTTCTCAGAGTCCACAGTCTCTCCTGATTCATGTCTTCCTCCGATTTCCCTCAACTCCCTTCTCCTCTCCATCTCCCCATGTCCTCTGTGTTATTCCTTATGCTCCACAAGTAAGTGAAACCATATGATAATTGACTCTCTCTGCTTGACTTATTTCACTCAGCATAATCTCTTCCAGTCCCGTCCATGTTGCTACAAAAGTTGGGTATTCATCCTTTCTGATGGACGCATAATACTCCATAGTGTATATGGACCACATCTTCCTTATCCATTCGTCCGTTGAAGGGCATTTTGGTCCTTTCCACAGTTTGGCGACCGTGGCCATTGCTGCAATGAACATTGGGGTACAGATGGCCCTTCTTTTCACTACATCTGTATCTTTGGGGTAAATCCCCATAGTGCAATGGCAGGGTCATAGGGAAGCTCTATTTTTAATTTCTTGAGGAATCTCCACACTGTTCTCCAAAGTGGTTGCACCAACTTGCATTCCCACCAACAGTGTACGAGGGTTCCCCTTTCTCCCCATCCCCTCCAACACATGTTTCCTGTCTTGCTAATTTTGGCCATTCTGACTGGTGTAAGGTGGTATCTCAATGTGGTTTTAATTTGAATCTCCCTGATGGCTAGTGATGATGAACATTTTTTCATGTGTCTGTTAGCCATATGTATGTCTTCATTGGAGAAGTGTCTGTTCATATATTCTGCCCATTTTTTGATATGATTATCTGTTTTGTGTGTGTTGAGTTTGAGGAGTTCTTTATAGATCCTGGATATCAATCTTTTGTCTGTACTGTCATTTGCAAATATCTTCTCCCATTCCGTGGGTTGCCTCTTTGTTTTGTTGACTGTTTCCTTTGCTGTGC
>PJEN01006930.1:0-104766 GCA_004024605.1 Pteronura brasiliensis
AACCCAGCTCTTTTAAGAGACAGCTGGTTTGTTTCCTTGTCAATCCTCATGCCCCGCCCCCCCAACCTAAAAGTGAGGTAAATATTCTCCTTGTATACTGCACTCTCAGTTCATTTCTTCTCTCAAGATCCAGATACTTAAGGACACCTGGGTGGCTCAGTCGGTTAAGTGTCTGCCTTCAGCTCAGGTCATGATCCCGGGGTCCTGGGATCGAGTCCCACATCACAAGGAGCCTGCCTCTCCCTCTGCCTGCCGCTCCCTTGCTTGTGCTCACTCACTCTCACTCTCTGACAAATAGATAAAATATTAAAAAAAAAAATCCAGATACTCAGAAATTCACAGCATCTCATTATATGCCCCACTGTCCCTTCCACAGAATTCAGGTCATTCTTCCTCCATTGTCAGACATATTACGACATGCCCCTACCCCCTCTGTAATCATTCGTGGTGACTTACAACATCCTTCTAATTCTTCATGCCTTCGATATCTGTTTATCAACTCTCTTGCTTGTTAGGAACTTTTCTTCTCTTTTCTGCCATTACTAATACCTCTACTACCATTAAGTCTCAAATTTTAGCATCCTGCCCGGTACCTCTTACCCCATCTTATTTCCTCTAACATTCATACTTCATCAATTCTTTGACACCATAGAGACCCCTAATTCACTAACGTCCTCTCATTTCACCATCTTATCACCACCTTCCTAGACAGTCACTGGCTTCTCAGCCTCAATTTCCTCTTTCTCTTGCTTAGATTCCGTGGTCTATCCCAATAATCACTCCTTGCATTTACGTTTTGCTGGCAATGTTTTCTGTTCTCATCAATAAAGAGGATCAGAGACAATTTGCCTTCAGGCAGAACAAAAAACAGTACATGTTTACAGTTGTGCCCAGGGTTAAGTTAGCTGTCTGGTCCTTTGTCATAGTTAAAAAATATCTGGGCTTTCTGGATAGCCCACATTGATCCATTACATCAATGACATTATGTTAATTGGACTGTCTGAGCAAGAAAAGGCTAACACATTGGAGACTTTGGAAAGAAACATGCCTCCCAGAGGGTGGGAGATGAACTCTACTATAACTCAGATTGCATACCACACCAGTAAAATTTGGGGGGGTCTGGTGGTTGGGGGATTCTGGGGCATTCCAACCAAGTAAAGGAAAGGACAAATTATTGCATCTCGCAACGACCATAATGAGGATGCCAGCAGACACAGCAAGGGTCCCATTAAAGTATAAGCTCTGACTATTGCCTAGGTTTGGGGATGCATCTTGTATCTTCTAAAGTGTACATCAGATCATGACATTCCACTCTGAAAAATCTTCCAAAGGCTTCTCATCACATTCAGAATAAAACCAAATTGTTATGTGATGGCCCTTTAAGGTCCTAGGTGTGATCTATGCCTACCTCTCCCACTTCAGCTCCAAGTTCATTTCCTAGGAACCTCCTGCTAACTCTCTCTGCTTTGCCCATTCAGATGTCCCTGCTTCTCCCACCACTCCCCCTGCATGCACCCCGCCCCTATGTCCCATTCACACACCACCCAACTCATTCCACCCTCAAGGTCCCTACAGGACTCTTCTTGCCTACTGGAATGTGTCTCTCTGGGTATGCACCGGCCTCATGCTCCCTCTCCGACCCTATACTCATCTTTGCCCTCTTCGCCTTTGTTCATATCCCTTATCGTTATCAGGCCAGATATTACATCGGCTTGTTTTTAGGTATGTTTACTAGCTATCTCTCCCTCTAGAAAGGAAGCTTTATGTGGTCAGAGACTTTGTTCTCTTTATCTCTGTAATCCCAGGCCTTCAAACAGTACATGGCCGAATCGAATACTCCGTAAGTATTTGTTGGATAAATAAATGAATTTGTTGAATGAATACAGGTGAAAATTTGATAATAACCCACGCACTTTGTCTGTACATAGAGATATTTTCTTCTAGTAGATTCTCCCAGCAAAGCTCTGGATCGGGCCAACACGAATGAAACAGGAGCTGGCAACCTAGAAGTTATCTATGGCCTCATACAAGTCCATGCTGATGGGGATGACCAGCGGCTGTGGGAGCTGCTTGATAATACCAGAGCCTGCATTAGCAATTCCATAGTTTCACTGCCATCCACCCACCCCCACTGCCACCCAAACCAGGATGCCGATCAATAAGGAGAGCCTTCCATCTCACCAGTAACCTATTCCTAGACTGGAGTACAGGAGACTTATTTATTTTCACTGCGAGGTCTATTGCCTCACAATGATGTATATGCACGTCTCTCCTCTTGCCTCCTAGTACCCTAAGTCCCCTCACTTGGGAAGGAGAAGCCACAGGTACAAAGGGTTCTCAGCCACTGGGTGGCTCAGTCGGTTAAACATCTGACTCTTGATTTCAGCTCTGGTCGTGATCCATCCAGCCCCGCATGGAGCCTGCTTGGGATTCTCTCTACCCCTCCCTACATCCCCTCCCCTGCTCCTGTTCTCTCTAAAAGAAAAAACCAAGATTCTATCTTAATACAGGATTTAAAAAATCTAAATTAATGCAAGAAGAATCCATCATGAACAAAATAGGAAACTATTAAAGAATGACTACTTACTAACTTCTTGGGCTTGGACAAATGAATATTACCAAACCTTGGTTTCTTCAGTCTGAAAAATGGGAAAGATAGAAGGTCTTGTCTTTTCTAGGAGTTTGTAAGGATAAAGTCAAGCAACATGTTTTAAATGCCTAAGCTCGGAAGGCACCCAGAAAATAATGGACATTATTACTCGCAAGAATGTATTAAACAGCTGTGCTAAAAGTGAAAAATGTTTTTCTTTCTTTTCTCCTTCTTCTTCTTCTCCCCCTTCTTCTTCTCCTTCTTCCACTTCCTCTTCTTCTTCCTCTATTTTTTTTTTTTTTTGGTAGTTGTTGTTGCTGTCGTTCTCCAGTATCTATGGGGAAGGTTATTGTTGACAATTCTCCCAATGATGTTTGCCATCTAAACTTCAGCTCGCAAACAAACATGAATAAATACTGACACCCTGGAACCAGCTCCTCGGTTGACCAGTCCCTGAGGTTTTAAGGCCAACCCCTCTCCCCAGCAGGGGCTGAGACCTCTGTCCTTTTCTTTCTTTCTTTTTTTTTTTTTTTAAGATTTTATTTATTTATTTATTTGACAGAGAGAGATCACAAGTAAGCAGAGAGGCAGGCAGAGAGAGAGGAAGGGAAGCAGGCTCCCTGCTGAGCAGAGAGCCCGACATGGGACTCGATCCCAGGACCCTGAGATCATGACCTGAGCCAAAGGCAACAGTTTAACCCACTGAGCCACCCAGGTGCCCCACCTCTGTCCTTTTCTTATGGCTTCCACACTTTCTCTTTTGGCTCATTACCTCTCCCGGCTTCTACCTACCAAAGCACTGGTCTCAGTTCTTATCCTACAGGACTGCTTGGCAGAGGGTGCAGAAGGATGGAGGGGGCAGAGGTGAGAAGAAAGACAGCTTTGCGGGCATAGTAGAAAGGCTCACGCTATGGATTTCTCCTGGAGCTGATATGTCCCTTGTACGTTGTCATAATTTCCTGCCACTTGAGATAAGAAGTAGTGGCAAGACCACAGAACAGGTGGTTTTCTAAACCGCGAGCCACAATCTACTAGCAGGTCATGAAATCATGTATGGTGCAACCAGGAGTGAATCATGATTGAAAGTACCACTAAAGTAATCCAGAACATGGGGCACCTGGGTGGCTCAATCGGTTAAGAGTCTTCAACTCAGGTCATGATCCCAGGGTCCTGGGATAGAGCCCTGCATCAGGGCTCTGATTAGCAGGGAGCCTGCTATCGCCCTCTCCCTCTGCCCCCGCACCCCCTGCTTGTGCGCGCTCTCTCTGTAAAATGAATAAACAAAATCTTAAAAAAAAAAACAAAACAGAATGTGTAATAGCAGAGTATGCTACACATCATAAGGTTGAGAATTACTTTGTCAATATTTTGTCTCTGTTTCATTTACATACATGTGTACAGTATGTGTAGCTATGAGTCACAGTAAAATAATTTGAAAGCCACCAGTGTAGTGGTTAAGAGTTTGGGTGCTACACTCTGACTCTTTGGGTTTAAATCTTGACTATGCCATTTATTTGCCATGAGACCTTAGCAATTTACCTTTCTTCTCAATGCCTCAGTTTCCTATGTAAAATGAATTAATAATAGTATCCACTGGGGCGCCTGGGTGGCTCAGTGGGTTAAAGCCTCTGCCTTCAGCTCAGGTCGTGATTCCAGGGTCCTGGGATCGTGCCCCACATTGGGTTCCTTGCTCAGTGGGGAGCCTGCTCCCCCTCCGCCTCTCTGCCGGCCTCTCTGCCTACTTGTGATCTCTGTCTGTCAAATAAATAAAATAAAATCTTTTAAAAAAATAATAGTACCCACTGCAAAGAGTGACTATGAAAATTAAGTGATTCGATGCATAAAATGCTTATAGACTAGCAAGACCTTCCTATAATGTATGTAAAGTGCCTAAGACAGTGCCTGATGTATAATAAAGGCCCAATAGTTGTTTGTCATTGTGGAAGAGACTTCCAGTGCTTACTGTATTCTATTACATTCTGTTCGCCTCTGCTTTGAGACTCTCCAGTGCTCTTTGGCTCCCCTGAGGTAGAGCCTGAAGATTTGGATTGGGACAGCAGGGAAACCACAGAAATGTGGTAGAACCTATAGCCTGGGACCTTGAGTGACTCTGTGAAGCAGAGCCTACTAACACCCCTTCACCCCACCGGACTGTGTTGGACAGACGGCCCGTAACCTTATATATTTGTTTATAACAGCTTTATGGGGATATAATTCACTTACCATAATATTCACCACATTGAAGTATATGATTTCGTGGTTTTTCATATATTCACAGTTATACCAGATTTCACAGGACCTTGAATGTCAGGCTTAGGAGTTTAGGTTGTATCCTATGGGAATCAGAGAGTTAGTAGGAAAATGTCTTGTAGTTGCAAAACACATTTAATTAATTAATGATAGTCTGACAAACAGCATTCCCATTTCCTTTGGCTTCTTCCTAACTTTATCTCTATGTCACATGTTTTCTTCATGCTTATAATGAGGCCATATTTACAATTTTGTTCTCTACTTTCACCTTTGTAATATTTCAGGTACACTTTTCTCTATTTATCGTCTTCATTTCCAATGGCTATATCGCGTCTATTGCCATAGCTGGACACTTACAGTTTTACTTTATGTGGTTAGAACTGTTTCTCTCTCTCTCTCACACACACGCACACAGAGCAAGTGAAGTGCCGTAGGTGTCAAGTTTAAGGAGGTGCTCACATCCAGGCGGTATCTGAATGATACTCACTTCCCTTTTCATCCGGTATCAGGGTGAGGCCGTGTGTACCCGTGAGCAAACACGTTGCTTTTGCCCAGATTTCTTCAGGAGGAGATTACTGTTCTCATGGTGGGATTACTGGTTCAGAAGATGAATATTCTTATTGCTCTTGATATGAAGTGCTAGAATCATTCTTGGAAGGATTCCACTGAAGGTTTTTTGAAGCATCATTCTGATAGATGCACAATGGCATTTTTCCAAAGTTGACATGCAGTCTCAGTAGTGCCCGTGATCCTACTGCTGTTGCTATCAAAGGTCCCCAGGTATGACTTTCACGTTTGCATAACCCACACAGACTACTCACAAGTCACAACTGTAGCTATACCTTCATGCACTCAGCTCTATCCTCAAACATCAGAGAAACAGCCAGATCTTCACACTGCGTGCATGTCCCTAACAAAGGACCCCTCTGTGTATACCAACCTGGTCATTTAAGGTGTTACCATCTCCCCAAGGGATAGCCCTTTGGACAGCAACCTTTGGATATATTCTATCAACAGAAATCTTAAGAATGAAGAGTGTCAGGCTACCACTGTTTTATTACCAAGTTCCCAGCTGAAGGTGCTAATTAAAATTCTATTGTTTGAGGATAAGTAGCATCAGAATCCACCAATTAACAGGTTTTTATAAAAGTCAAATGGAAAAGTATCTGGGCTGGCCGGTTGTGTATAAATTTTTCCTCAGGGGCACCTTTTAGAAGTCACCAAGTGGAAAATCACCAGAAAGGAGTTCAGTGAGGCCTGGTTCCTGAGTCATTGCCCTGCAGATGTAATTCCCAATCTTGCATGATTAGGAAAGATCAGAGGGTGATGGAGCAAAGAAAGCAGGTTTGGGGTAGGATAGAGATCAGGGAGAGAAGTTGTGGAAAAGAAACCAAAACTGTCTTCAAAGCTCTTCCAGCAACTTTCTTTTGGGTGTCTTGGAAAATAATGTCTTCTTCCCTGATAATTAAGGGCGATCAGTTTATTATTTAGCCCATCCTCATTTGAAATACTTGAAACTCCAATATTAAAGTTAACTTTTCTTCTCTGGGTTTCTGCCTATTCACGCTTCTAGAGAGTTTTGTAAAGTTACATTAGTGAAACTTTGATAGTCTTAAAAATTTTCTGAAGACCGAATGTCTTCTGTGGGTTCTGGACCAAGCTCACCCGGGATTCCTAACCTCAAGAGATGCTTGCTGGCTTTTGGAGGAAGGCTTGTTCAACCCCACTCAATGGTACAGACAAAACTCGCACCTAGGGTGGTTTGCCAAGATAGCCCTAAAGCGGCTACATACAGGTTGTAAACTCCAGCCTCCAGTAGGTGTTCTGCGACAATACTGCAAGCCATTTGTCTAATAGGCACCTTTCTAAAAGAAAAGTGCGCTGCTAACCTGTACTTGGAGTCAGTAAGATTCTTCCAGATCAAGGATAGGACATCAGTCCTATTCTCCAGGAACATGACTGGGGCTGGATCACAGACAAATGTATCCTTCGGGGTCCCTTTTGAAAAAAAAAAAAAAAAAAAAAAAAAAAAAAAAAAAAAAAAAAAGAAACCCGAACTCCTTCCCAGTCTACTTATTTATAGGATGTCTGGTACTTTCGCTGAAGCTTTCTGGTTTCCACGTGCCCCCCACTGCTTGGCGAGGTCTCTACCTCCGCCGCCGGTGGGGCGTGGGCGAGCCAGTGGCGCGGCAGAAATCCGGTCCCTCTGGGACCCAGCGGAAGGCGCATCCTTGCGGAGCCCTAGGGCTGCGGAGCCCCCGCCTCGGCGCCGGCCGGCCAATCAGAAGCCGCCTTTCTGCCGGCCTCTTGGGCTATTTAAAGGCCTGCGCTGGGGCCGAGCGGCATGGTCTTCCCGAGGGGTTCTGTGGAGGTCAGCCGTCATGGCCAGCCACCTCGTGCTCTACACCGGCGCCAAGATGCCCATCGTGGGGCTGGGCACCTGGAAGGTAAATGCCCTGGGGGGCGCGTCCCACGGCTCTTCTCGGGCTCAGCGCGGCCTGGGGGTGGTGGGGACCCGCCGTGACCCAGAGCGGCCCCCGCCGAGGACGCCCGGCCTCCCAAGGAGCCATAGTTGGGCTGGCCGGGCCTTGGAGGGACGGGGTGGTCCCCGCGGGGGCCCGGCCACCGGCCTGGCGTCCCGGGGGCTCGGGTGGGGGACCGCTGCTGTAGACGCTGGGTAGCTGGGATCCCCAGGCCGCACTTGGAATCCGGTCCCGGCTGGAAAACCACAGAGGGGGGTTTTCTCGGGCCCCGGGGGCGGGAACCCGGAGGGGCCGGGCGCTGATGGGGCCGAAAGGGGTGTGGGGCGCGGCAGATCGCCGTCGTTTCGCGTCCGAACCGCACCTGTGGCACCTGCGTCTTTGTCTCTCTTTTTAAATAGTTTTATTCTTAATGGTTTCCGTTTCTGCTCTCTCAGGAATAAGCACTCAGATTTAGCCCGGAGACTGCAGATAATTAAATTAGCTGCCGCGAGTTGGCCCAGGATGCATCTATCTCCGTGTCCCCAAACACGCGACGCTGACCCCTTGTAGCCGAGCTTGCCTCTCGGGGTTGAGGGGGTTTGGGGGGCGGTTGTCGTTTGCGGGGCAGACCTTCGCAGAGAATCTGGTCACCGACGGTGACCGCCCAGAGAAAACGGTGCCCTGGCCTCAGCATTAAAACTGAGGAAACCTTAACACCGCTGAAATCTGTCTAGAGCGTCCCCAAGAAATGGCTAGGAATAAAAAAGGCTAGCCTGATGACCTGGAAAGTAGGGAGCACAGAAGGGTGGTATTATAGGCGCTGGGACAAAACCCGGTGTTTTTAAAAGCTCCGTATACGTTAGTTTTGGGGCATTGTACATTAACATTCTTCAGCTGTGACCCAGGTTTTTCCAATGTCTGGGCATTGGATATTCACACACTGATAAGGAAACCTGAGACAAGAGGATTGAGGGCACCGTTAAATGGTTTGATCTAGAACACAGGGTGGGGCTTACCTCTACTCCAAAAGCTGCGGTTGAAGATAAGTAAATATAGGAAATAAGAAAAAGGGTCATAGAATTGCTTCACAGTGTTTCTTGGCCGGAGTAATCAGACTGTGTGTAATTTGTGTGTCCTTCAAGAAGTCCAGCGATGGCTGTAATGGTAAGGGTGTAATGGAATGATGACCGTGATACCGAGTTAAATTTCAGCTGTTGAAGGTTATTAGCTTGGAATGGATGTGAAAAGACACTTTCTTGGCAATAGTAAATTATTGTAGTTTGCATAATGATGCAGGCACACACAGACGTAAGTGTATAACTGGAACAAAAGATCCACAAAACACTACTAGGTGGGATGAATTCCAATATTTTATTCTGTTTTGTGTTTTCAAAAATTTGGTTCCTGACCTTGGCTCATCGTTTGACAATTACTGTTCTAGGGTAAATAAGGAATACAAGTTCTTAAAAAGGTTTCAAATTCTTTTAATTTTTTTAAAGATTTATTTATTTAGAGAGCATGCAAGCAGGGGCAGAGAAAGAGGGAGCGAATCCTCAAGCAGACTCCCTGTTGAGCTCAGAGCCCAATGTGGGGCTTCATCCCAAGCTGAGCTGAAACAAAGATCCAGACGCTTAACTGACCGAGCCCTCCAGGAGTCCCTATATTTTTATTTTTTAAAAAAGATTTTATTTATTTATTTATTTGACAGAGAGCGGGGGATCACAAGTAGGCAGAGGCAGGCAGAGAGAGAAGGGAAAGCAGGCTCCCTGCTAAGCAGAGAGCCCGATGCAGGGCTTGATCCCAGGACCCCAAGATCATGACCTGAGCCGAGGGCAGAGGGCTTAACCCACTGAGCCACCCAGGCGTCCCTATTTTTTTATTTTTTACTGGGAGGGCACACATGCAAGTGGGATGGTGAGGAGGGAGAGGGAGAGAGAATCTTAAGCAGGCTCTCCGCCAAGTGCAAACCCTGTGCTCAGGAGCCTGAAATCACGACCCGAGCCAAAATCAAGAGTTGGACGCTTAAGCTACTGAGCTACCCAGGCACCCCCTAAACAGAGTTTTAAATACTGGACCTGCACACTTAATGACCTGAAAAGCCACGTATTCATTGAAAATAACATTATAAAATCCATACTTGGGTCATTCATTCTGGCAGACTACATTCTTTAAGGGCAAGGGTAGCATTGGTCTCATTCACAAGTATTTCCAGCATTTCTCACAATGCCTGGTAAATAGTAGGCCCCCAGAGAAATACGTAGATAGGTGTTGAATTAATAGAAAGAAGTAAGATAACTTTGGATGGTGGCAGAGGTGAGGAGATGAGGTTTGTACAGAATTGTGTTGAGGTGTGATGGGGAGGTAACCGCATAACAAGTAGCACAAGTATGGGATCTTTCTTTTTTCTTTTTTTTTTTTTTTTAAGTATAACAGTATAGATCATAGCTATTCCCCCTTTCCCCATATGTGTGTACATATTTTTTTCAAAGATGCTGGACAAAAGAAGGGGTGACCTAAGAAACATTTGCTTATCTTTGTGAGAAGTCGGGGAGGCTCTGCAAGCGGGTACAGTTGCTTGTTCTCCTGGATCTTTCCTGTCATGGCCTCTGTGTTGTACCGTCCAGACCCTTTGCTGGGCTCTAGTGGTCTCCAGTCTGCTGTTGCATCAAAGGTCCTCAGATCTGCCCTTCTGTCTTTGGAGAGGAGGCTTTCGGTAGTTGGGAGAACATCTCTGCTTCCAACCCCATGTGGCTTGGGCAGTGTTTCTCCCCGGCAAGCTGGCCTTCCCCATTAGACAGGAAGTAAACCCACCGACATTGTTTTGCCAGGAAGCCGTTAAAACAGAGATTTCTTCTGATACCCTCTTGCTAGTAAGTGTTCTGACCTTGTGAAAAATTGTTGGTAGTTTGATCATTGTAACGCACCCAGGTGCTGCAAACCGAGGAGTGGAGTGCAACCGCGTTTCTTAACCTCGTTCCCAATTTCTCCATCCCTGCGCCACGCAGGAACCATTGAGACATTTTTCCCTAATTGCTCCCCATGTAAAAAATTAACATCAGAAATCAACTGTACATCTGTTCATGTCCTGAAGCCCTTCAGAGGGCCACAGACTGTTGTGTAAGCTAAGATTTATTTGGGTTTTTTTGTCCCCACTGAACCAGTTTTTGCCTCTTTAGGGGTGATAGCTCCCCCTTTAAGAACACACAAGGTAGAAAATAATGTGCTGAGAGAGATTATCTGTTACAGGCTTGTAATGGCCCCAAGAGCCCAGGTTTAGGGAGAGGTGCTGGCATTGGAGCTGAGACAGTAACTTGGTTTTACTGTTCACCTCCTTTCCCTGAGGTCCTCAACCTCGTCCCTCTTCAAGATCAAGGATATTTAAGTAAGTCTTCCCCAAGCAGGGCCAGTCCCGGTCCATTGCCATCTCAACCAAGTGGAGATAGGAGTGTCTTAGAATTCAGCAGAGATTGAGTCAGGTTTTATTAGTTGGTGTGTGTTTGTTGCCAAGCCTGATTATGAGCTTTGATGCAAAATAGTAGCCAGATTAACTGTTTTCATGTGATAATGCAACTAAAAGGGCGGTCAGCTCCTTATTTGTACAGAGCTGTAAAATGAGGTGGACGGACTGATCATGAGGTTGGTTTATCTGCCCCAGACATTGAAAACGCACTTTCTGTTGACCGTGGATTGGACACGAGAGGTAGCATGGACTATTCTCTGGACTGTCCCTCATGCTTGGTCAGTTGGAGCCTTAGGAGTACAGCAGACTTTAAGCCCTGTTTATACAAACCACCAGATCCCCTGTCTCCCATTTGCGCCGAGTGGGAGTGTTGGGTGCCCTACAGAGTGAGGAAGCCAGTTTGCTCAGATTTCCCTGAAGTTGATTGAGACTGTGTTGTCCACTGGTTAACTTACAACAGGCATTAAACGCTTTTGGTCGCCAAAATACCCATGTTCACTGTTAGGATACCTCATTTTTTGTTATCATGATGCTGAATTAGACACCAGAAATTTTATTTGTGAATGAGAATTAGGACAAATCAAGGCTGGGCCTCTTGCCTAATCCCCATTTCTTTGTATGCTCTTCTGGCATAGGAAGGGCTTGGTAAACTACAAGCCACAGACCATTTTTGTAAATAAAGTTTTATTAGAACACACCTCACGTGTACTCGTTACTTATGACTGCTGTGCTGCAGCGACAGAGTGGAGCAGGTGTGACCCACCGTTGAGCCTACAAAGCCTCAAGTATTTCCTGTTTGGCATCTTACAGAAAAAGTTTGCCAACTCCTCTTTCAAAAGATTCTAAGTGAATTAATCAGAAGTTGGAATACATTTTTAAGAAGTCACGAATGCCTATTACACTTGCTTCTGGTTGAAATGACTTATACTTAAAACAAACACTTAAAATAGAAAATTATATTATAAGACCACTTGTATGTAAACAAACCTAATAATGAAAAAATGAGTTTCTCTTAGACGAAGGTTAAGTTTCTCTAAAGTAAAGCTGATTTAATTGGAAGAGGTTAAATAATGTTTGTGGGGACAGCTTTTCTGTGATCATGGTACTTTTAAAGGCTTTAGAGGTTGATGACCGTGTTTCTTTATTAAATCTAAGTTCACATCAGAAGTTAGGGTTTCCTGCTCCTTACTCTAGGATTGGCATTGGTACACTGTTCTCATACATCTTGCCCAGGAATTTTTTTTCCCCAAGGTAAAGTTTCCTTTGGTCCCATCCCACCCCACCTCATTGCAACATTATACCTGCTAACTAGAGAAAATTAAAAAAAAAAAAAACATCAGAAAGAACACAGTCCCCTGTTTCCAGAAATCCCCATGATTAATTCTATAAGGGATTCAGCTCTGAAATACTTTTGTTTTATTACCATTGACGCCATTTTATAATCTGGTTGAACCTTGCAGAGGGAATAGAGGGAGGGTTATTTTTTTAAAGTAACAGGTAAGAGCTATAAGTAAAGGGGAAGATAATTAGGTTTTCAAAGTGTGTGTGTCGAAAGGGGGGGGCCACTAATATGATCTGAGTTGGTATTAGCTGGCTGCGATAGAGGAGATAGGGAGGCCTATCTTGTGGAGATGGTGGGGGCCTTGGGGGCCAGAGTTCTCACTGCCGTCCATTGACGCTATCAACGCAGACTGTTGTCAGGTTGCTGTCTGAGCCAATGCTCTCGTGAGCTCGAAGGTCCAAGAGAGTTGGGCATGCATGGATTTGCCCAAGTCACAGAGCAGATTATTGGCAGAATCGAGTGAAAACATGATTTAGTCTGTACGACTTGTACAGTTGGGTCATCTGTAATTTGAATGTTTCCTATAATGATTTTCTGTAGATTTCCTGTGAAATGTATGGAAATATACCTTCATGATTTATTTTCTTTTCAAACTTCTTTCAAAGTTCTTTCAAAGTTTCAGTTTGGACCTCTCCCCTGTGTTTGCATTCATAAATGCAGACCTGAAATGGAGAGACGGTATAATCACGTACGAGCATTGCCAAGTTTATTGTGTGATTTTTCACTGTGACTTAAAGTCACATCGGCTGATTCGTTAGTGGTAAGAGAAGTTCGTTTAGTCTCTTTCTGGGAAGGGTCAGCTTGAGGTGATTAGTAGTATAATTCGCGGACTCTGGTACATTTTCATTCCAGAGAATGATCTTTCCAAGCCCAGGACACTTATCCTTTTACTGACCAGTGTCTTGTGCCTCTTAGGGCCCACACGGGGAGTCAGATCTCTAGGCAGAGCATGGCTCTAAGGTACTTCTGGTGAGGTTTGAGTCCTGACCTCTTTGACTGACTGTGTGATCATGGGCCCATTGCCTCCCCTCTCCTTGCCTTACTTTCCCTCGCTATAGAGATAACAGCATCTGCTGGGCTTGTGATAGATTCACCGTATTAATATATATTAATGTACTGAAGACTGGTAAAAGTGAGTCTGTATTTTCAGTTTGAGCTTGTGGGCCAAATACCCCACTCGTCTCTTTCCATTTGGTGACATGATCTGCCCTGGCACAAGCCTTCTGGTAACCAGGACATCTGTTCCAGGGTCAGCCCAGGGGACGGCCATTAGTACCCCTGTGGCAGAGCACGTGGCCCCTTGTGGCCTTCCCCGGGGCTGCAAAATGTGTCCCCCGAAAGGGGAGGTTGGCACACAGCTCCCATTCTCAGGAGTCTTGTCACAAATTGCTACAACTCCTGCACATTGAATTTATAATATGCCCAACAGTCCTTGCATGTGCTTTTCTTTACCCTTGGAAAGCAGCGTGGCCGGCATCCCAGCACATGTGTCCTGAGCTGATCTCTTGGTCATCTCTGCTCATGGCTTCTCTGAAAACATAGCATGAACTTTTTTTCAGTTTTGTGCCACTCTTTTGACAGCCTTGATTATGCTAGTTTACACTTTCTGGCTCCAAGGAGTTGAATAACCAACTCCATGTTGGGTAGAATAAGAAGTATGTCTGAGGTGGGGATTCATGGGCCACAGGACACCCTGGGGCATACTAGCATCGAGGCTATGTGATGTCGCTAGGATCAGTCTCTCTTGACCCTCCTGTCTCTCAGCCCCGCTCTCTTCAAGTAGCTCCTGGCTCCATTCCCCCAGCACCGTGACCCCAGCAGAATGGGAGCTTGTCTGGGTAGTTCCAGATACTGAGTCTCACGGGCCTGGTTTGGGTCATGCCACTCACTGCCTTTGCACCATTTGCTATGACAGATGCAACGTGTGGCCAGGCTGGGCCTGGGGAGTGTGTCCATCCCCTGCCCCGTCTCTTAAATCTTGAGGGGTGGGGAAGGCTGCTCTCGTAGCGTCTTCAGTCCTCTAGGGAAAAAGGAGGTCAGTCATCTGGAGATGTACCCTATCTTACGCCTGAGCTTAGCAACCTGCCCACTGCTCCCTCCTTGGGGGTGAACAAGCTCAGTGGGCCAACAGGCTCCGGCCATACCCTTGTTCCCACTGGTTCATAATCTACTACCCCCCCCCCCCCCCCCCCACCGGGCCTCTTAACAACAGCTGATGTCAGAACAGCCAATGTCTGCAGCTGCTCATCGCCCTGGGGAGTTTTCCTTTTCATTCCCTTCTCCCCCAGCTCTCTGGAGGAATGCTCTGTGTTCATTCCACAGGCTGCTGCACATGTGTGTATTTTTCGCCTCTCTGGTCTGAGTAGGATCAGTGAGAAGATGGAGTAAGTGTCCATGCAGTCAGTCTGGGTGCTGGCGGAGCTTGAAGGCTGTGGAGGGGTCGCCTCCTCCTCAACCGCCCGGCTCTGCCCCGTCCGGGTCACAGAGGTGGTCGCGGGGCTTGGGCTCGCACAGCTCATCAGTCTCTTTGCAGCTCTGCCCACACATTTCGAAGCCCATATTCCCTCTCCTCCCAGCTCCCTTCTGTCTGCTGGCGTCTCAGAGGGGCCGTCTCCCACCCCGGCCTCTTAGAGCAGGTTCTCACGTGGTTGCAAAGAAAGCACCTGCCTTTGAGTCCGTATCAGTAAGGTTCTTGACATTACGATCATCTCCCAAAACTGCTGAAAAACGAGTGATTGCCAGTGTCCGACTCCACACCCAAAAGGAGGGAGTAAAGCATGGGCGTTCGGTGACAGCTCAGAAGCCAGATGGGCCTTGGGTAAATATCTACAGCAGTTATTGAAATACTCCGAGCTATTTGAAGGAAATGGCATCCCTTACTGTCTTGGGAACCTAAAAGATTCAGATAGGGTGTTTTTTGTTTGTTTTGTTTTTCTACGGTGGTTTGTAAATCAACAGATGTAGAGAAGCCAGGGAGACAGCTGTGGCACGTGTTTTTAGGGTGGGCTGCGGCGAAGTGGTCTGAGGATGCTCAGGTGAAGTCGTGTGGCCTTTCACCTGGGTCGCATGCCCCCCCCCCGCCCCGCCCCCAGAGCCTGGAAGCTCTGGGGAAGCCGCTGGCCATCCGCAGCCGTGGGAGCTGCAGCGGGAGGCTCACGCCGCCCTTCGTTCTTCTTGGGTTGCTTTGTTGTTGATTTGAACTCCATGCCTTCCGGTCCTTTTCCGTTCAGTCCCCTCCAGGCAAAGTGACCGAGGCTGTGAAGATGGCGATTGACCTCGGCTACCGCCACATCGACTGCGCTCACGTGTACCAGAACGAGAACGAGGTGGGGCTGGCCATCCAGGAGAAGCTCAAGGAGCAGGTGGTGAAGCGTGAGGACCTCTTCATCGTCAGCAAGGTGCCGCCCTGCAGGGGAGCCCGGGTCACGGGCCTCTCTCTCCTGTTTGTCCGAGGCCAGTGTGGGTGCAGGAGCTGAGACCATCCTCTGGGGAAATGAGTTGACTACAGGCCATAGAGGGTTCCAGAGCTCACCGGTCCACTGTCTCTTGGATGGTCATTCCGTGTAGAGCCATTGGTTAGAGCCCCTTGTCGGCGAGGCTTAGGTTGTGGGTTGGTGCTCCCTCTCCAGGGAATTCTCTTTGAGGACAGATATTGGTTTCCGTCTGGAGGCTGGGTCTCCACGGATGGCCGCCGTCTTTCACCTGGAGGCTGTCGGTGCCCAGAGGAACCCTGGGTGGGAGGGTGAGGCTGACCGCATAGACACAGTCCTGTAGGAAAATGGCCGTGGGAGCTCATGTTTAGGGCCCGGGCCTTCCTGACCTGTCCATTCCCATTAGGCCTTCAGTTTGGTCCCTCTGACAGGTTTCCCTGACCCAATGATCCTGCCTTCCTTTGGAAAATTCGGGTCCACGGTATGCAGTAGAAACTCCCTCACCCCCGTTTATAGCATCCCAGTGAGAGGGGGTGGGTGGTGTCTTGGAGCCGTCTGGCTGCCGGCTGTCAGCTGAGATGTGCTCTCTTGCCGGCCTCAGCTGTGGTGCACGTTCCACGAGAAGAGCATGGTGAAGGGGGCCTGCCAGAAGACGCTCAGCGACCTGAAGCTGGACTACCTGGATCTCTACCTCATTCACTGGCCGACGGGCTTCAAGGTAGGCAGCCGCTGTCGCTCCGTGCAGCCCGGGCTGTGTTAGGCTCTCTGGCTTTAGGGTACAGGTGGGCACACGCTCTATGTGAGTCCTTACTGGCCGGGGCACTGTCCCTGGGAGCTGTCCGCCCCCAAGCCCCCACGCCTGCTGAATCTGAACCGCGGGCGACTCGACTGAACATTACAGAGTTGGAGGAGTGCTGCGCTGTGTCATTTGCCGCTGGTACCATTTCAGACTGTGGCCGCGCACATGGGTCAGGGGACATTCTGTACGTGGCCCGAGGACCTCCTTGGCTGTCATCTTCTGTACCCACATCAAATTGTGGGTACAGTCCGGCGTTCCGCACAGAGGCCCCATTCCCTGGAAGCCCAAGTCTCTGCACCAAACACACTCTCGTTATGAGTTCTTTCTAGCCACAGGGTCTGTTTTCTGCTTTGTCAGCCAGAGTGAAGGCAACGTGGTTTTTGTCCTCTAGCCCTGTTGTATTGTGCTGGTTCCATCGGACAGTCAGCTGTAACCCAATTGAAAGGAACAGGGTCTGGGGGCTTCAGGAGTTTTCTGCCCGTTAACTTTTCATACTGGCCTGTGGGCTTGCCCTTGATGATCTTCTGAAAGCTTAGCTATGGAAGTTAAGAGTCATTTTTTTTTTTAGAACTTTGCTCTTAAAGAGTCAGGTCTGCAAAGGGCTGTCATTGACCATGTGCTCTTGTAACAACAGCACGGGAAGGAATATTTCCCGCTGGATGGGGAAGGCAATGTGATTCCCAGCGACACCAATTTTGTGGACACGTGGGAGGTAAGGAAGTTGCTGACTCGGTCTTCTCCCTCCTTGCTGGTATCTATTTCTCCTGTGAGTGATTTGCTCTGCTGTGTCTTCCCCTGCATTTTGGTGTTCGGTCACCATTTTTGCTCTTCCTGTCTTCTTAAAGCTAGCCAGGCTTTTGTTTTGGTGTCTCTTGGCTTCTCTGAGCTCTAGTTTGCCGGTGCCGGTTAGTAAGGGCAGGACCCGTTAAACTGATTGGAGTCAGAGATGCTTTTCTCATTCCTGTCCTCTGGGGCACATGTCAGAAGCAAGCAGCCCCTCTTTCGTTGGTAGGCCATGGAAGAGCTGGTGGAGGAAGGGCTGGTGAAAGCTATTGGAGTCTCCAATTTCAATCATCTCCAAGTCGAGAAGATCTTAAACAAACCTGGCTTAAAATACAAGCCGGCTGTTAACCAGGTAAACATGGTGGGGGCGGGAGGTGTGTGTGGGAGGCTGTTCAGTTACTCTCTGAACCTGGCAGTCACTTCGGGTCTGTGTCCCCCAGGGAGCAGCCAGGAGGCAGGTCCCAGTTTGGGACTGAGAATGATGATGACCCACCTGGGAGCTGCACTTGCAGGAGAGACAGGGTGTGAGCCTGGCTTGTGATGACTCAGGCTCTCCAGGATTATCAGCTGGCGGCCCATCACAGTTGATAAATTGGTCAAAGCCAGAACAAACCCTTAGGGCCCATGGCCACAGTCTGTGATAACAACATTATTGTTATTCATATCGAAGACACTTGCTGGGAAAGGGGGACTGTTGTTCCAGCATATCTCGGAGCTCAGACATTGGCTGTACATCATTTTCTGTTGGAGAGGGGGGGGCTTCCTGTATGTCCCCACAACCGTGCCCACACGCTAGCCCCAGCCCTCTGTTTGCATCTGCAGATCGAGTGCCACCCGTACCTCACTCAGGAGAAGTTAATCCAGTACTGCCAGTCCAACGGCATTGTGGTAACGGCCTACAGTCCCCTCGGCTCTCCTGACAGGCCTTGGTGAGGTTCCCACTGGATTGTGTCCATCGGTGAAGGTTGGAGATGGCTAGAAAGAAAAATTCAGCATCAAGGAAAATGCTTCTGGCGCCACTTTTCAGACCTACCCAGGAGCCTCTCATTGGGTTTCCTGGTTGTTCTTTCTAGTAGCAAAATGGCTGTTCTTTTTCCCAAGGATTGGGAGTTTGTACCTGAGCTTCAAATCAGGAGGAGACTGGTGGGCTGCCCTCAAAGGCCAATGGGAGTTAGAGCCGCAGGCTGTCCTCAAGTGAAAGTGAGGCTGGGTGCTCACACAGGCCGTCTTTCTGTCTCCAGGGCCAAGCCTGAGGACCCTTCCCTGTTGGAGGATCCCAGGATCAAAGCTATCGCAGCCAAGCACAATAAAACCACAGCGCAGGTACCGTCCTCTCCATGTGCCCGTGACTGTTCCCTGAACTCCCTGCATTCGTAGTGGTCCCCTTGAGTGGGGAGGGAGAGGTGACCAAGCCCAGCCAAGCCCTCCCTGGAAGTGCGACTTGAGGTCCTGGAGCGGGTGATAGATGGGGCACACAGACTAGGACGCCAGAAGATGCCCACGTGGTGGGGATGGGGGCGCCAGCCTCCTACCTCCACAGGCCATCCCAGGGCCCGCATTTGCTGAGAATGTGGGAAGCTCCTCTCCCTGCTCACAGGAGAGCACTCAGTACCAGCTGCCTGGGAAATGTTCTTTTTCTCCCAAGTGGTAGGATGGCTTCCTCCTTGTGACCAGGACACCTGGGAGACACAGCAGCACGTGGCATGACTCGGGGGGACCCTGACCTCTCGGAGCCTCCGTTTCCTTACATGTGACATTCTGGAATTTCCGTCTTTGGGAAGTGGATGTAGATGAGACTGAGTGACATGATAATGTAGGTTATTGGTGTACGTACACACACGGCCCCTCTGTTCACAGATTCTGATCCGGTTCCCCATTCAGAGGAATTTGGTGGTGATCCCCAAGTCCGTGACACCTGAACGCATTGCTGAGAACTTTCAGGTAAGATCCTGGCTGCTTGGTCAGGGTTTTTACAGCGGAACAGGACAAAGGGCCTTTCCTCTCATGCCCGGACTGTCCCGTGTGGGACCCCCACCATCCTGTCACCTCTCAGAGAGCCAGCCGGTGAAGACAGCAAGAGAGCGCATTTGCCCGCAGAGGTCACCAGCGAGCGTCCAGCAGCCTTGATTTCTGGACATTCTGACATGAGGGCCTTCCCCGTCCCCACGTGCACCGGCCCTGCCGGGCTCACTGGCTGCTGGCCTGCCTGACGGCTGAGTTCTTCCCCGGCAGCCCGCGGCCCTCATGGGAATGGTTCCCCCCCCGCGCCGATGGACCTTTCTTGTCCTCTGTCTAGCTGTGAGGGGCTGCTTAGGCCTGTCTCAGGTACCCCCTCTGACAGCACCCTTCAGCCCCCAGCCGGACGTCGTTCTCAACTTCTCTGGCCCCTGAGGGTCGTGTAGCGTCTCCCTCCGGCGTGCTGCCGATCGGTCCTTGTGTGGGAGTTGTTGCGTGACCTCTTTGCTGCGCTTCCGTGTAAACGGAAGCAGAGACGCTTGTGATCTGTCATTTTCTTCCCACCTGTGCTCGTCACAGAAATGCTCAGCACTTCTGTGATTGTGACAGTCACAAAATGAACTAAAAAGTCCCATTTTACTCAGAGGCTCCGGAGGGGAGGGCCTGCCTTGTTCCGGGCAGTATCCCGGCGGCCCGTGGGCCTTCTGTGAAGAAACTGCGCTTCTGTTTCTCGGACCCTTGTCTTCCCGCCCTCCCCACGCAGGGCAGCCTCTCCTCAGTGGCCACGCCCGGAGCTGTTTGGATTCTTTGTATTCTGGGTTGGACCTTTATTTGAAGCATTTACTGGATTTTCTTTTTCCTTTTGAGGTCTTTGACTTCGAACTGAGCAGCGTGGATATGACCACCTTGCTCAGCTACAACCGGAACTGGCGCGTGTGTGCCTTGGTGAGGTGAGCGCGCGCGGGGAGGGGAGCTAAGGCCGCAGCACGAGGGGAGCTCCCGGAGGTCCGCGTCCCGTTAGCAGTGGTTCCCACCGGTGCACGTCCCCTTGCACAGTCTCACCCGTGCACAGTGGGAAACGCTTGAACCCATGTCAGCTGAACTGCACACAGCCAAGGGGAAAATGCCAACCGATGGTTCTAGACCTCTCCTCCCACCCCAGGGGCACTGTTGGCCTAACCTGCAGCAACTACACATTTTAGCATTAATTTTCAAATCTTAGCGGCTCATCTGAAACCAGGTGATCGATGGGGCTCCTGGCCCACCTTCCTGGGAGAATTCGCACATGACTCTTACCTCATACTGACGTAATCAGAGGGGTTCAGTAGGAAGACTGTGCTGCGTGAGGCTGAGGAAACCTCTCAACCCCTCCCTGACTGATGGTCACCCAGAGCCCTTCCAGCTGCGAATCCGCTGGCTTCTTGTGTTCCCTGCGATTTGTAGTGTGGAAACTGAGGGAGGTGACAAGGAAGGTTGTTGTATCTCTCTCCCCCACCCCCCCCCCCACCAAACTTTGTAACCAAAAGTTTAAAACTCATTCTCTCTGCGTTTTAAGAAGAAACCTCCATTTTACAGTGGGGACCAACAGCTTCCTTTCTCACTATGTGTACAGCCTCTCTTTCTTCCCCATTTCCCAGCAGTTAGTCCTCTGAGCAAGACTTGGCCTTGCCCTGAGGTGGGGTCACATGCCAGCCTCCTCTCTCCTGCCTCTGCTCCCTCTCCGTGCCGTTCGCAGCACTGGTGGCCCCCCAACCCTCACACCTGTCCGCCGGCTCTGCGTCCTGGGCAAGACTCTCTCCTGTGCTTGGGTGTGACTGTGCCTGTGAGCACGTGGCCATCACAGACATCACCGGCCACTAACGGCATCACTGGCACTGGCACACCAGGCCATTTCTGATGTCCCTGGTTGTGTTAATGCTTAACCTTTAGGCACTAAGATCCTTTTTGAACCAAGTGGGTGAGGGAGAGAAAAGTGAATCATTCAGCAGATGATGTCTGTTCTCCTGTGAGAGTCTCCGTATCATTCGTTCACTTCCCACTGCCCTTCCCACTGCTGACACAGCGTATTGGAGCTCTCGGGGCTGACAGCAGTGGTTTTCCGACGGTCCCTTTTCCCTTATACTCCCTCCTCTCTCCGGTGCCACTCCAGAAATAGCTGTCGGATGAGTCTGGGGGCTGCTGATGCTTCATGGGGACGGGTTGGTGCTGGAGTAGGGAGGCAGAGGCTGGCTCCCACATTCCCAGCTCGCCTAGGCCGCTTTCTCACTAGACATACATGTCCATTGCCTCTTTTTGGCAGTTATCGCTCTAGTGAGCCTCTGTTGCTGAGGGCAGGGTCCTGTTACTCAGGCTTGATGGGAGGCCAGAAAAGGGGCAGACTGTGGGGATGTTTTGAATGACTCCAAATCTTGGAGCGTTCTGGGCCCTGTGCTGGGTTCTCCCTGGGCCTTTCACACTATGCCCAGCCAGCCTTTCTGTGTGAGTACCAAAACTTGTTCCAGCACGAGCCATTGGCCATATTCATACATACTCACCCTGACTCTCTCCTCCCCTCTGTCTCCTGTGTCCCACTCTGCACTGCTCTGTGGGGCTCCCTTCAGCTCCCACTGACCCCAGGCAGCTTCTGTGTCCTCAGAGCACTGGCTGTGTCACATGCAGACTCCTGACCCCTCTCTGGTCACCCTCTTACTGTTTCAGACTATGGGATGCTCTGGTCCTGCCAGTTAGCCTGAGTGACCAGAAGCAGGAACCGTGTCTTGGTGCCCCGCTTGCCTCAGGCACGGTGCTGGGCACACAGGGAGGTGGGGGTGTGGTCTGTCACACAGGTGCCAACTGATGACAGCCCATAGTAGAGGAGCCTGGAGGGGGGCTGCGGGGGCCCCCAGCACGGACCCATGACCTGAAGTCTGGACACTGGCTCGTCTCTGAGGCCTGTATTTCTGCCTATAATGAGACTCTCACCATTGCTTTCGGTCATCTCTTATGGTCGAAATCCCTTCCCTTGTAAAGCTAACATGTTCCTCCTTTTCTCCTGACAGCTGTGCCTCCCACAAGGACTATCCCTTCAACACGGAGTTTTGAAGCTCTCAGTGCCTCTTCCCCCTCCAGGTGACCTGCCGCTGTGTTCCCCGGGTCACTTTCCCTGTATGTAGTGTAGTGTGGCCTCTGCCTTTCCTGGTGGGTCAGTGACCTGCGGCCAGGCCAGTGAGGGCTTGGCCCGCTCGGTGTCGGGTCTAAAGAGCAGTATCAGTAGGTTAGAAGCTTCTTCCAGTTCTCTTTGCCCTTCTTCCTGTCCAGCTGGGAAAGTAGGACCTTAGGACTCTTTCCTGACTAAGTTGAATCTACAAAGTTGAAATAGTGCCACTAACAACTGGATTTTGGCTGCTGGGAACTGTTGTAACCCTTTCATCCAGACTTCCTGCCTCAAATAAAAAGTTCTTTTGTGAACTTGTTGCTGTTTGTTTTATTTTGATTTATCGAAACAGTGTACCACCCTCTGTCTCACTCAGCCTTCATCCCCTCTGTAACTGTAAAGCAGCTATTCAGCTGAGCAACACGAAGGCGTACCTGACAGCTTTCCCTCTAGTCGGGGACCCCTCACCCCAGTACCTTGCTCCTTTAGCTTTAGGGAGTTTGGTCTTACCTTGGTGCACATTTGAGTCACCCGGGGAGCCTTTAATGCTAGTGATGCCTGGATCTCACCCCTGGGGACCCATCTGATTGGCCCAGGGTGTCACCAGGTCCCCGAGAGTTTTAGGCTCCCCAGGGGTTCCTACTGCACAGCCAAGGCTGAGAGCCACCTCTTTAGGGCTGAGAGGGGACGGGAACCCGTTTGATAAGATGATTAAGTTCCGGGCATCTCATGTACAGCATGGCAACTTTAGTTAACAATATTGTATTGTGTTTTTGAAAATTGCAATGAGAATAGGGCTTTAATGTTCTCACTGTAACAACAGCAAAATAGTAATTACGTGTAAACTAACCTTATTGTGGTTAACATTTCCCAATATATACCTGCAACAAATCTTCACATTGTACAGCTTAAACTTACACAATGCAACCTGTCCGTGATATCGCAGTAAAGCTGGAAAAACAAAGACCCCGGAACTGACTGAAGTTACCACAAAAAAAAGAAAAAAAAAAAAAAGGTTAGAGGTCAGGTGAGGTTTTGATATCAGAAAGGGACATGAAAACATTTCTAAGTTACTACTTATTTTTTGCCCTGTGTTCTGGGAATATGTGTGTTTGTTTTATTTAGTCCTTTAAACGGGATACAGAGATCTTACACATTTTTTGTATATATATTTCATAAGAAAACATAAATGCTGAAAAAAACAAAGGATCTCATTTGATCCTTACAACACTCCCATGAGACCCATGTATCATGATTCTCATTTTACAGATGATGAACTTTGATGAACTTAAATCGAGAAAAGTTCTTTGCTATGCCAAATATCCCACAGCTAGTGCACAGTTCTGTCTTCTCATTCTGGAACCTTCCTACTCAATCACACTGAAACTAACTTGTATGACTACTTATTTTATTTTATTTTTTTAAGTTCTATTTATTTAAGTAACTCTACACCCAATATGGGGCTTGAACTCACAACCCAGAAATCAAGAGTCACGCACTCTACCAACTGAGCTAGTTAGGCATCTCTTTATGACTGTCTTAATTCTAGACACAGAAAACTCTGAGCACCCAACTGCATGTTATTGAGCAAAATAAAAGGGTTGTTTGCTTGCTTGTTTGTTTAAAACAAAATGGTCTTTTCCTTTTTTTTTTTAAGATTTTATTTTGTTTGTTTATTTGAGAGAGAGCACAAGCAGGAGCAGTGGCAGAGGGAGAGGGAGAAGCAGAACTCCTACTGAACAGGGAGCCTGACTTGGGACTCAATTCCGGGACCCTGAGATCATGACCTGAGCCAAAGGCAGACACTTCACCAAATGAGCCACCCAAGCGCCCCCAGAATTGTGTTCTGAAGACCTATGTTCTCTCCTACTGTTCCTGGTTTGCTATGCTGTGTAGTAAGACAGTAGTTCAGTAGTTCAGTAGTGATAAGCGAGGTATGCTGATTTGCAAACCAGGAACAGTGACCGTGGCATTAGGAGTGAGAGGGGTGGTCAGACACGAGGCAGCAGATTTTGCAAGAGAATTCTCAGTGCCTTTCATGTGCATGTTAGGTAATTGGTGCTCAGGAAGGAAGGGTCAGCCTGAAGACTCAGGATAGAAGTCAGGTAAGTTTTCGTGGAACTGGAACACAGGATCAACGGGACCAGAGCAGGGGGCACTGACAGTAGGGGGCAGGTTCCTACCCATAGCTCAGTGTAGTGGGGAGGCCACAAGGACCCAGCATAGGACCAGGACAGGGAGAGAGGGCAGAGGAGAGGAGGCTATAAACACATTCCTTTTTTATTTTTTTAAGATTTTATTTGAGAGAGAGAGCCCAAGTAGGGTGAAGGACAGAGGGAGAAACAGGCTCTCTGCCAAGCAGGGAGCCTAGTGTGGGGCTCCATCCCAGGACCCTGAGATCATGACCTGAGCCGAAGGAGATGCCTAACCAAGAGCTGACTGAGTCACTCAGGTGCCCCTATGAACACATTCCTGCTGCACATTTCCACCTGAGCCTGCTGTGAGGCTCCCAGCCTGGACCTGGGCACTGAGGGAATTGAGTAGGCTTCCCTCCCTGTCACCATAAATCAGCCAATTTGGACAAAATTTGGTCATATGGTTTCAGTTTCATTGTGTAGGACAGTCCAAGGGACTCTGTCAAGACCAGCCAGCCAATTGGTGGAACAGCCAGGATCAGAACTCAACGTCTTTGGATGTTTTATCTACTGTACATTTTTTTTTAAAGATCTTATTTATTTATTTGACAGACAGAGATCACAAGTAGGCAGAGAGGCAGGCAGAGAGAGAGGAGGAAGCAGGCTCCCCGCCGAGCAGAGAGCCCGATGCGGGGCTCGATCCCAGGACCCTGGGATCACGACCTGAGCCGAAGGCAGAGGCTTTAACCCACTGAGCCACCCAGGCGCCCCTACTGTACATTTTTAATGTATTAAAAAACTATGCTTAGAAATAAGTCAATCAGAGAAAGACAATTCTCTTACGATCTCACTCATACATGGAATTTAAGAAAGAAAGTAGAGGATCATAGGGGAAGGGAGGGAATGATAAAACAAGACAAAATCAGAGAGGGAGACAAACCATAAGAGAGTCTGAATCATAGGGAACAAACTGAGGGTTGCTGGCGGGGAGTGAGGTGGGGGGATGGGGTCACTGGGTGACCGGCAATAAGGAGGGCATGTGATGTAATGAGCACTGGGTGTTATATGCAACTGACAAATCACTGAATTCTACCTCTTGAAACTAATAACACAGTATATGTTAGCTAATCGGATTTAAATTTTTTAAAAACCCCAAAAACCAAAAAACCAAGCAAAACAAAAAAAAAAAAATTTATGCTTAAAAGCGGTTCAGAAGATTCTGCAGCCAGCCAAAGGGGTCTTGGCATGAAAACTGAGAGCCACTGCCCTTGATTCCAGGCCAGGCTTTGGTCTTCCGGACGCAGGTCATACACGCTGCAGGGACCAGGGATGGGAGTGTTTGCAGTTCTCCAAAAATGATGACCACATGGTTTCTCTTCCAAACCAGGAGGCTTTTGAATTGAAAGGAGGCACTATTAGTAATTACACTGGGACAGCAAGTGTTAAGGCTCCCTCGACCCAAACAGCACGTACCCTGCAACCGGAAGAGTAAGACAGGAAAATGCCAGGTAATTAAATGTAACTTACAAACATCAACATAAAGACTCTATAAATACGCTGCCAATAAAACTAGATTACCTCCTAAAGTCCAGAGAAAATGAAGTATCACGAAGATAAAGTGGATAGATAATAGAAGATAGAAGATAGAAGATAATAGAAGATAGAAGATAAAGATAGCAGGGCTTCCCCTGCTATCCAAAAGTAGACTGGTCCTTCCTATGAAAACCTTTCTAAGCTGAAAGTGTGTAAATCAAAGGAAAGATTACCGTTAATTTACGTGGAAATTTTCTTGAGAATTCCCAGACCCCCGAAATAACCCCTTGGCAGGGGCTTTTTTGGTACTTGAGGACACACCTTGCTAGTGGATGGACAAAATCAACCGAGAGAAAGCAGGTGCTCAAAGAATTCACAGCTTGATGCCAAGACGCTGGGTGTCCTTCCCTGGGAGGGGCTCAGGGGGCCCCCCCGCTCACTGTGCGGGGTTCGCCTTACCTCTATAAAGGCTCACTGAACACTGTTGCTGCTCCTAGCCTTTTCTCATAAAAGCGAAAATCCTCTTTGGCTTTTTTTTTTTCCCCGTTGAAAACAGGTACTAACGCAGGTCTTTTATAAAAGGAAAGTGGTGTAATGAGGACTTTTGCAAAGTGGGGGATACCTGTGCACTGGCTTCGAAGAAATACCTCTGTTAGATAATAATAATATCACTAATGAACCACTTCCATTGGATCAGGTGCTGTCTGTAGTCATAGGAATGTACTATGATTATTCCCATCTTATAAGTGGGGAGGCTGAGCGGAGTCACACAGCCACACCTGCGCCCGGGGCTACGGTCTCCATAGCCTCTTTGAGCCCTTGTAACTTTAGGAATGTTCGTGTTGGGAATGGAGTCCAGCAACGGGATAGATGAAATGCAGAACATGGGTCTGGGTCTCTCCAGCACTGCACAGGTGAGCCACTGCTTTCATTCTCTGTGACTAGCTCCAGTGATGTGAAAAACGTTCCCCGGAGAGGAAGGGGAAATCTGGACAGTTCCCATAGAGCGATAGAAGGATTCCTCTGAGACTCCGAAATTTTAAGTAACTGTCCCCAGGCATTCACCTCTTCTCTGACCACAAGCCCCCGACTCCCCTATGAGACACAGCATGGGGCAGTGATGAGGAGCATGGGTCTGAAGGTCAAGTCCCGGGCACCCACCTGCCGAGTAACCAGGACGTGGGCAGGTCACATCGCCTCCTGGGACTGACATTTGCTCACCTGCAGAATGCAAATAATAATAAACCTTACAGGTGATGGTGAAGAGTCAATGAGCCCAGAAAATAGACAGAATACCTAGTCATGATTATTATTATTATCATTTTCTAAGTCTCCAACTGATTGATATCCCCAGACGCCGCGCTCCTTATTATTCTGAGTACTTCCGTGTGTTCAGGAATTTTCAGCGTTGCTTTCTCTTCAAGTTCGTTGGTCCTTCTGTGGCTACCTTCGGATGACTGCTAGAACGTTTGCTTCTGTGGCATTTGTGCCCAGTTTGTTGGGGGAATGTTCTCCTGATTATGGCGCGTTCTCCGTCTGCCCACACCCTAATAGCATTTGTGCACAAGCTCCTCATTTGCATTTTGCTGAGCTGATGTGACTTTTTTTTATAAGTTCAGGGGTGTCCAGAGAACGCTTCGGTAAGAATTGAGTTGACAAAAAATGGGATGGATCATTTATCACCTTTACAGAAACAAGATGAATTTCTGTTTTCAACTGAAATAAGAAATTACAAAGGACTGCCGGGCCGGGCCGCATGAAAAATTAAAATGACACAAAAGAAAGATAATTCAATACAAAAAAGGTGAGACACAGCTTGAGAAATGTTTACATCAATATGAAACGAACATAAATATGTTCTTATAAGGCCAACTTTTAAAATTTTGCATAACGACCCAAAACACACTTAAACTGAAACAAAAGTTATGCACAAAAAAACACACTATGCGTGAAATTGTATTTTTATGTAACTCTGATAATATCATCAGATTGTTTTGTGTGTTTTTAGTCTATTCTATTCTAATTTTTAA
This sequence comes from Pteronura brasiliensis, assembly GCA_004024605.1. NCBI lineage: Eukaryota > Metazoa > Chordata > Mammalia > Carnivora > Mustelidae > Pteronura > Pteronura brasiliensis. The sequence goes on from PJEN01006930.1 coordinate 27,905, forward strand.
TGCTCATTACAAGCCACTTAATTGATTTCTTAATTGACTAATGAGCTCTGATTTACAGTTTAAAAAAACAGTGATGTCAAGAGCTCTTATAAATACACTATTGGGGGGCGCCTGGGTGGCTTGGTGAGTTGGGCCTCTGCCTTCGGCTCAAGTCATGATCCCAGGGTCCTGGAATCGAGCCCCGCATCGGGCTCTCTGCTTGGCGGGGAGCCTGCTTCCTCCTTTCTCTCTCTGCCTTCCTCTCTGCCTACTTGTGATCTCTGTCAAATGAATAAATAAAATCTTAAAAAAAAATACATTATTGGGTAAAGAATATACATAGGTACTTCTACATATAACACAATTTTTAACTTTTTCTAAAATATGAAAAAACCACTTTTAAAAGATAGCAAAAATCTCAGCTTCAGTACTCACCCAAGAGATACAAATGATAACAAGGATAAAATACAATTGCACTGCTAGCAAAAAAGAAAAGCAGTGATGTGGTCTAATGCTGATGACATAGCAAAGGTTTTCCCTTAAGGCTTTATGTATACCCCCACTTCAGTTCCAAACAGGTTTGAGGTGGCTTTGTGTACTGAAATTGCCAAAGACAATGGGTCGCAGATTCTACTGATGCAATCTTGTTTGGGAAGAAACTGGGTAGTCAGTACATTTGTGGAGTCATAAAAATGTTCATACCCAAAAGTAATTCCACTTCTGGGAATTTATCCCAATGAAGCAGTTCAAAGAAAAAAAAATGCTATACATAAATTTTTATATCATTACTTAAATAGTGACAAATGAAAAGCAGTCTCTACAGCCAAGAATAGCACAATATTTAAATAAGCGATATTACACTAATTCAAAATATTTTGCAGCCAATAAAATAATTATGGCTATGAAGCAACATGAGAAATGCTCCTGCTAACAAATGCAAGAGTTATAAAAGTTATAAAACAAAATGCAATATGTGTTTCAGTTACCACGGCTGTATAAAAATTACCCTAAAACTCAATGGCATGAGACAACCAATTTTTTTTAAAGATTTTTATTTATTTACTTGACACAGAGAGTGTGAGCAAGAGAGAAAGAGAACAAGCACAAGAAGGGGGAACAGAGGGCAGGGGAGAAGCAGACTCCCCGCTGGGCAGGGCTGAGCAGGGAGCCTGATGTGGGGCTCGATCCCAGGACCCTGGGACCATGACCTAAGCCAAAGGAAGACGCTTAACCAACTGAGCCACCCAGGCACCCCAAAACAATAATTTTTTATGGGTCAGTAATTCAGACAGGACACAAGTGTATGACTTCTCTGGAGCGACAATGCTTGGGGCCTTGGCTGAGCCCAGATCCTCATCATCATTTGCTCAGATGTCTGGTTGTTGATGCTGGCTGTCAGCTGAGACCTCAGTTGGACCTTTTAGCCAGGACGCCTGTGTGTGGTTTGGGCTTTCTTGAAACCCGGTGGCTGGATGCAAAAGCTGAGAGAGATCCCAGCAGAAGTCAATGCACCTTATATGACCTAGTCTTAAAAATTACGGGCTACCTCTTCTCCATGCATTGAGACAGTCACAAAGTCCCAGGAATTAAAATGACAAAACCTTGGGAATTGTTCCCAGGGGAACCCCACTTTCCTGTATAAAACTCCACTGTTCCCACTTGCAGCTGTCAGTGCTCAAGCCCCTGCACGGGTGATGGCCCTCCCATTGATGGGAAGTGGGCCTGGTGCGTAGGCCAAGAACCCAGGGCCCGCAAGCATCGCTCACACATGGCACTGTGTTCCTCCAACCCCATCACCTCCCCAGCTGGGCAGCCTCATCTACAGATGACCTCACTCCTCGGTCACTAAAGGAAGCAGGAGAGGGGGACATGTCTTGGAGAGAGAGGCCCCTTCCTCCTTCACAGAGTCAGTCCCTCCACCTGCTCTCCTGGTCAGTCCTTCTCACGTTCTCCCCAAGACGTCCCGCTCAACCACCGCACCCCGACAGCCTCTCGTTTTCCTAGCACCTTGACCTTCTCTCCTTGGCGGCATCCCTGCTCTCTGCCCAGGTCTTCCACAGGACCGTTCTCGCTACCCCTCCTCCAATCGTCATCCGGTGTATTGCCTGACTCTACCCCACAGACAAGCCCTTCGAAGGACATGCTGACTCCAGCCATTTCCATCACCCACTCACTCAACACCAGGATCTACCCTGCAGCTCTCTTTCCTGGCACGACTCCCACCTGCTTCTTAAATGTCTCCACACGGTCAAATCAAATGAGCCTGCCTCCACCGTCATCCTCCCTTCTGCAGGCAATGGTGTGGCATTGCTCACCACGGGCTTCTGAAACCCACATCTCCAAGCTCTGGGACGCCATGGGCTCCAGCCTCTCGGCACCTCTCTGCCCACCCGCCCCTCCTCCAGGCTTCTGCTCTCACTCCACCCCCATTCCTCAGCTACGGCCAGTTACTCTCAGAGCTTCTACTCCCACCTACAGACCCCGCCACCGAGCTGAACATTTAACCCACATTACATCTAGGATGTGCAGGATCCGAACTGCAATTTTCAAATGACCCATGAAGCTTAATCAGGTTGGGTAATGATCAAGGCCTTTAGGCGTCTTTTCAGCCTTTCTTAGACTAAGATGGTCTGTCTTTCAGCTGCCATGGCCTTTCTCTGCTAGGAGAAGAGGCCCCGTGCCATGGGGGTGCTCGTCCAGTCCTCCAGTGGGGTCGCTGGCTCTCCAGGGTGATGACCTTGGCCGGCCTCCTGCGTGCCCTGATGGCCTCTGATCTTGCACCACCTGCTGTGGGGTCCGCCCACCTGGGGTCCAGTCTGGCTGTTAGACGACAGGGCCCAGTCTTAACCTATACTTGCTCCCTTAGCCTCCTGCCCGCGCTACAGCCACCATCTCCTTCTCCTCCTCCCTTAAATCTCCCTACCCAGCTGGCTTTATATTTTGACCTCCTTAAGTCACATTACCCTCTTCCAGATTTCTACCAGAGCCTAAAATTTGGGGCTGGAGCCTAGCTTTTAAGGAATCAACAGGGAAAGAGGGAAGCAGAGGAATTTGGTGAACCCTCCTTCAAGATAGCACCCTGGCTTAAAGATTATTGTCCTGCTGTAATCTGATTTTGAATGTCAAAAGTTGAAAGATCAACTTAGCTTTTTCCTGAGCTATCCTTCCATAACAAATTCTAATCTCTTCCCAGACATCTGGTTGCCCGAGGCAGACTTTGTGTGAAGGTCACAGACTCGTGAAGACAAAAGAGAAAAATCGTGTGCAATTTCAAATTATTCCCCCAGTTCTAGTCGTGAATATCGACATCCATCTTGGCCCCAGTGGCTTTCCTGAGCTCGAGCTTCTAATATTTAACTGCCTATTGGACTTCTGCAAACACCTCTAAAGCCGAACTCAGTATCTTCGCTCTAAAACTTGCTCTTTTTATTATGATCCCAGCATCAGAGCTTAAGGAGGCTGAGGACAGATGGGGTCTCGGCAGGGGATGTGGGAAGAACCAGGAATACCTAGGATCAGCTGTTTTTCCAGTGCCGGAGGCTCTACCCTTTCATTCCCAGAGATTCTGCGTAAGGCTTGGGCATCTGAGACTTTTCCAAACAAGCCAGATGATTCTGATACCGATGGAGGTGGCGGTGGGGGAACCACATTTAGAACTCACGCCCCAAGCCCTGCCACCTGGGAGCCCAACTGAGATGGGGTGGAGCCAAGGCCCCTGCAGAGTCCCCACCCCTCCTACTGGCTTGCTTAAGGACATCAGCGAGATGACTGTGCAGTCCCACAGGGAGGTCTCCCGCCGGGATACCTTCCAGTCCAATCCACCTGCTCCACCGGCTCCTGAAAGCTCTTATCAAATGAAACTCTGATCATACGGCCTCCCCTGGAAGGCCCACCGTGGCTGCCATTTCCTCAGACCCTCGTTCCCCCAGTGTCGTCATCTACAAAAGGGAGGTGATGCCAACAGCTGTGTCTCATAATTGCTTCGAAGATCAGAAACAATTGATCTGAGGCACGGCCTGGCCCAGCGTGACTTCAGGGCTACGAAATGCTCTGCGACCTCGCTCCAGATGGTTCTCCGCTGGAATATGAGCCCCTCTTCTGAGCTGCTGCACTGATAGTCCATTGTCCTGGCTGCAGGCCCTTCGCTGCCCTTCTCATGCATGCCCTCCCATACTAAGGGCACCAGGACCAAGATTTCCTGCAGACAGCCAGACACAGACTTGACTAGACAGACACCGGCCTCACCCTGCCCCACAAGCCCCACCTTGGAGACGGACTCATGGTCCCTCCCTCTGGAATGGCCTCCCCTCCTCTTCATTTGACCAAGTTGTGGCCACCATCTCTGGCCAGCCCACAGGAGCCCCTTCCTCTGGGTCCAGGATGCTCAAGTCTTACTTTGACTCACAGAGCAACTGCATGTAGAAAGGTACCCAGATCCCAGTCTAGGGCGGAAGCCACAGATCACCCCACGGATGGAGCAAGATCTGGACTTGGTGAGGCTTAGCAGGCATATATCTTGCAAATCAAGCTCAGAGTCAAGTGTCAGAGTCGCCCTGAGGAGAGCCAGATGGTTCTATCTGTGAGCCAGCCCTCACCCCGTGGGGACCTTTGACCCAGAGGAAGCACACTTCTGCCCCATCATCCAGATCGATGCTCAGTCCTGAGAGCGGGACGGGACCCCTAACACCAGCTGCTCCTGGCCATGGAGAGCCCTGAACACTAGCAGGTGGGTCTCCCGCGAAGGGCTTGGTCAGTAGGCACAGGCCAGAGTGAATTCAGTACCTCCGTGGGCCCAGGGCTACCAGGGGCTTGAGAAGGACAGGTAGTCGGGGACCACCGGAATGGACTCACAAACAACCATGAGCACTTTCAGCAAGACTCAGAGAAATGCGGGGCCCGCAGACTGTGCAGGTGCAGCCCGGGGATGCGGAGCTGTAAGGTCGAGGTAGCCTGGCCTGGATTCACAGGCTGAGGTGACCTGAGTTACATTCCCTCTGCATGTCTGACTGTGGGAGTAGCTATAGCAAAGCACCCATCAGCCACCAGAGAACAGAATTTTGGGTCTGGCGCTACTTTCCTCTCTTGCCACTACCCGCATGACACCTTTCAGGTTTTTCTACTCTCTAAAGCCACAGAAGGGCCTGGACTGGCTTCTGAGGTGCTCCACGCCAGGTGGCCAGCTCTGAGCTCCTCCCAGCCTGACACCCTGGGGTCATCCTGGGCAAAACACTTCTGCCATGAGGATGAGTTGGGCCAGGTGGTCAACACGGTTTTTACCAGATGTGTCACTCTGTAATTCTGGGATCCGTTTGGAAAGGAGCACCAATAAAGGTTCTAACTAAACCCTTGGAGATGTGGCCACTGAAGACTCCTTCTCCAAGGCCCAGCCTCAGACATGGCTTCAGGAGAGGTATGGGGGCAGCGGAGACCAGGAAGGAAAGACACGGAAGGCCCCAAAGAGGAGTGTTTGTGAGCAGGGCCCCTGTTCAGGTTTGAGAGAAGAGAAGAGATCCCACCAACTCTCTTCCCCCAACTTTGGCCTGCGTTCAGGCCACAGTGGAAATCTACACTCTAGTGGCATGGGTGGGTATGGTTTTTTTTTCTCATATCTTTGTGCTTTTTTTGGTTTCCTAAGTTTCTGAGAAAAGGTTCCTCTTGGAAAATTCCAACTTAGTCTCAGCTGAACAAAAAAGAATGGGGGTTTTTCCACAAGAGGCTGTGGTGGAAAGGGAGACCCAGAGCCTCCAGCTGATCATTGTCTGAAAGCTGTAAAGAACCAGGAGCTGAGGTCCAGGGGAAGGGCCATCCCGGGAAGGCTGGAGCTGAGGGGTTCTGGGGGACACCCTGCTCTGCTCTCCCACCATCCTCTCACCCCCGAGAAGTGCGGTTCTCACATGCTGACTTGTTCTTCTAGGACTCAGCATTCGGGTTCCATTGGGACACACATTACCCAACACTTTAATCCAAGGAAGAGGCTGAATGCACTCAGTTTGAATCCCTCCCCCAAAAGGAAAACCCTCTGCCCGAGTGGGTCCAGCGAATCTTGGACTGTTCTTTCCCTCCTCTTTACCCCTAAGAGCCTACTCTGTGACTGCTTTCTCCTTCTCTTCCTCCTCTTCTTCTGCTTCTGCCTCATCAAGTATCTGAATCTTTTTAAAATTGAGATTAATTCACCCAACATAAAATTCTCCATTTTAAAGTGTGTAGTTCAGTGGCTTTTATGATATTCACGATTCCCTGTGACTTCTTATCCCCATTGACATCTTCCCTGGGACAGAGAAGAAGGGAGCTGGGGCTGGACAGCTCTGGAAGTTTCCCTGACTTGTTAGCAAGGCACCCCTGGCTGCTGAGACGGTAAAGGCCTGTTCCACCCAAGTGACACAGCCACACCCCTCTCTGGAATTTCTGGGGAAATCCTGTCCCCGGAGCTGGAATCCTGCCACTGATGCCACCTGTGGGTTCTTAAGCAATGTTTTCCATGTATCAGAGCCTCTTACATCAGTGGCACCAGGATCAACCCATAAGGGGTTGGAGAACCTGGACCCTGCGATGAAGTCAAGCCCTGAGGGTGAGATGAGCAGGTCAGGGCCTCAGGCTGGGGTAGATGATAGGGTCTCAGGACCAATCATCCTGGAAAATAGAGCCTTGGGGATACTGGTAGAGTCCTCAGAGTCATGTAGCTTAACTCCTTCCTCCAACTAATTGAGGAAACCAAGACCCAGAAACCACAATGTTGAACAACCCAGCAATGGCAGACCCAAGACCCAAGACCAGAACCCAACTCTTCTGACCTTGGGCAGGTGCCTTTTGTGCCAGCTAATTCATTCAACAGGCGATGATCATTGAACTTCCCTACTCTGGGATGGGGACTCTGGGTGCTGGACAGGAATGACCTGGAATTCCACAGAAGGCAACACCCCCCTTCCCAGCTCTAGGCAGCAGACCAGGGAGTACTTCGAGGCAGCCAATCCATGCCCAGTGGAGGGCTAACCTCGAGAGGAAAGATCCAGAGAGAAAATCCCTCGAACAGCCCAGAAGCTGCCTCAGAAAGCCCTCCCCTGAGAGATTATATTAGACACAAAGGTAATAAATACTCAAAACTCATCACCTCTTAATTATTTTACTATGATCTGTGCTCTTGGGGTTGTTTACGATTACATCTACCCAGTAAAATACTATGAGATCCTGTATCTCTTCTGTGTTCAGTGATGTTAATATCGTGGCTTGAAACAGGCCTCAGTGGGAGTGTTTATGCCACAGAAACAGGCAAATGCTGCAAATGAAGGTTTTTGTCTTGTTTTTACTTGTATCAGCCACCAAAAGGTCCATGACATCCTCCCATGGGCAAATTGTTTGCACATAACTTCTGAGCCTCCATAGTACAGCTGCTCCCTCCCCATCAGCCACTGTGGAAAAGGACCAAGCAGGACTCAAACCAGAGTTGCCATGGGGTAGGTTACAGGGACGGATGGGAGGGGAGAAAAGAAGAGTATGTTGAAAGGAGAGGGCACACACATATGCTCAGCCCCCTCTTCCCTCCCTCCGTCCCTTTCTCCTTCCTCCCTCCCTCTCTCCTTCCCTTCCTCCCTCCTTCACTCCCTCCCTCCCTCTCTCCTTCCTATCCATTCCATTCATCAAACATTTGCAACCACTATCTGTCAGGCCCCTTCCTGGACTCTGGGAGAAAACAAATGCCAAAGAAAGCACTGTTTTCTCTCCTCTTGGAAATAAATACAACCCATCTGGGTCTGGGAGTCCGTCTAATTGAAAACTTGCAAAGGCTGGGCAAAGCAGGTCTCAGTTTGGAGGGAAGAGCTAAAGGTCCCCAAACCAGATTACTCAGGGCGAAAACGCGTGGGAAGGACTTCAGCGTAAGTAGCTTAACTCGTACCTGATTTAGCAAAAAAAGTAAGGGTCTTAAAAATCCTGGGTCCTGCAAACAAAACCCCACCCCCGTTCACGTATCCGACAGGCTGCAGTGACAGGACTGTGCGCGTGCGCGCTCGCTCGTGCACCTGCGGTCTAGGGTACGGTGCTCGCCTTTCCCTTTGTTTCTCTCCTTTTTAAACGTAATCATTCTCCTCTGTTCCTTGTCTTGACTTTCTCTTTTTAATAGAATGAGTTCAGGAGACCTTCACAGCTCCTCATCCATTGGCTTCTGTTCACTTTCTGGTCCCAAATTTTAACATTCCCTGGGCTGCCCCCAGATGCTTGTTAAAAGTGCAGACTGTGGGGGCGTCTGGGTGGCTCAGTGGGTTAAAGCCTCTGCCTTCTGCTCAGGTCATGATCCCAGGGTCCTGGGATTGAGCCCCATATCGGGCTCTCTGCTGAGCAGGGAGCCTGCTTCCTCCCCTCTCTCTGCCTGCCTTTCTGCCTACTTGTGATCTCTCTCTCTGTGTCAAATAAATAAATAAATAAATAAAGTGCAGACCATGAATCCCCAAGCCGGGAGGCTTCTGGCTCAGAGGGTCTGGGGCGGATCTCCGCACCTTTACCAGGCTCTACAGGTGGTCCCGAGGCAGTTCTGGTAGAAAAACAGCGAGTTGCCGAATGCTTCCCTGCGTCACCAATAAGCCCTAAACAATACAATCATGTATTGGTTTCCCCCCCAGAAAGGATTCGTTTCCGCGGCTCTATTCCCACTCTCTTGCCTGCTATCCTCGCTCGCAGTTGTCTGAACTGTGGCCAGCGCCCGCGAGCCAGCTGCCTCAACCCTACGGTCCGAGGAGCCAGGCCTCCGATCAGGCTGCCAGGTTAGTGAGGTTCAGGAGCAACCCGCGGGCGACCCTGTCATTTTCAGTTTCACCACTTGGTGGCGCCATTGCTCCACTTTCCAATTCCGGTCACTTTGGCGTCCTCAAGAGTTCCTCCTGTTTTGCTGACCGTTTAGAGGGGATTGTTGTTGTTTTGGTGTTTTTCATCCTTTGTCACAACTCTGATTCAGATACACAGTGACACATTGAGGAGCCTGAAAAGGGACTGCATTTTGTTTCACAGTCGCCATGGGATTGGGGGATACGTTCTGGATTGATGGAGGGAAGATTGGCCCCAAAGCAGGGACAGAGATCGGGACTGGTGACAATCAAGTTGGGAGAGGCTGATCCATTGCCCGGGGTCATGGGGAATCATTTTTCTGCCTCCCCGCTTGGCCCTAATGCAGAGATTGCATATCGAGTGTAAGGAAGCGACCTAGTGTCTGTTGGTCGCCTCCTGTGTGCCAAGCTCTTCGTCACCTCATTTAATCCTCTCCCTGATCCTGTATGTTGTGTCTCTCTCGGGAAATGTGTCAAGGGAAAATGGCAGGCCTGAGGACAATGAGACAGAGATCTCTCTAAATCCTATATATTTTCTGTACACAACATGGTCTTTGCTCCTTCTCTGCTCAAACACTGATAACAAAGCAGATTTGCAAGTAATTCTATTTTAGACAAACCAGTGAACCCTCAGGCCTCTGCCTCTGCTCGGGAAGGAAAACACTGAGCCGGCATAGCTGTGGAGCGGTGGACACAGACTGAGTCACTCCTTTTGCCAAGGGTGGAGCAGATTAAAAAATTAATGGGAAGGGGCGCCTGGATGACTCAGTGGGTTAAGGGAGCATCTGCCTTCAGCTCGGGTCGTGATCCTTAAGTCCAGGCATCGAGCCCTGCTCGTGCTCCCTGCTCAGCGGGGAGTCTGCTTCTCCCTCTGCTCATTTTCTTTCTCTCTCTCTCTCTCTCAAATAAACAGGTAAAATCTTTAAAAAGAAATAAATGGAGGGAGGGAAATGAAGTCTTTTCTAATGAACAGGCAAACAGTCCCACCAGCAGCTGAAAATCAATGAAGCAATAATAGATGGCATTTGAGTAAGCTGGGATGGAGGCATTCTGGGCCCAGAAGCCCACATCTCCTTCAGTTTCCTAGGGACATCTCCTGTCCCTCTCACACCTGCAGACTCGGCTACGGCTCCAGAAGCCACTGCAGGGACGTCCAGCGGGGGCCGCTTAAACAGATGACGTCCTGTCTGTACGGACAATGTGGGCACAGGCGGGGCAGGGTTCCACATTAGTAAAGGCACAAATAGAACTTTTAAAGAGCTAAATTGAGGAATGACATAATGTCATTAGGGGACAGTTAATAGCAGATATGATGTGGTAGGACACTACCGGGTGACACTGAACAAATTGAGCAAAGAAGTATTGGATACAGCTTTTGATTCTGAGCTGGAGATCCAGCAATTCTAGAGACCAGATAACCTAAGCAGTTAGCACCATCACGATGCGGCAAAGGCAGTTTCTCCTCACTGGGAAGTCTAGCTTCCAGAATGCACATGGATTTGCCCTGTCTTGTAGGTAATTCCCCCAAATGGTCAAGGCTGCAAACATACCCCATTAACCTTGGCTGTTGCATAAGAATCTGCCACTTTGGCCCCCGCTTATCATCCACTTTGTCTCTTCTCCATTCCTCGCTCCCATTCTTCTCAAATCCAACCCCCTTTCTCCTCCCCCGGCTTTCAAATGACTGTTTCAAGTTTAGGCATAAAAGTCCTCAGCCTCCGATTCCAAGAATTGTGTCCATGTGACACCAGTTTATGGCTGGAGATTATTTCTGTTTTCTGAATCAGCACCTTCCTTTCCTGCCCTTCCTAGGGTGGGCGGACCCTAGATGCCATGCATGGTAGCCCAGACCAGCCCAGACCAACCCACTGACTGCTCTGGCTTTTATTGGTGAAACCCCCTCCTCCTGGCAGCCTGTGAAGTAGCTATTTAACAGATGGTATCACATGACTTAGCTTCTACAAAGCCAGTAATAAATTGTATCCCTGGAACATCTATATTTCAGTAGTTGTATTATTTACATTTTTCATTTATTAATCCTATTAGGAATGTTCCCTCCAGGAGAAGAATAAAGGTAGAACAAAATACAACAAGCAACTGTGAAAAAAACATCCCATTCAAAGTCTTGCTGTTTTCTCTTGGGCACAGGTGTATATATTACCCGTGTGCAAAAAGAACATCTGACTTGGTGCAGACATAAGACCATCTACTGCTCTAAGTATCTCCTGAAACCACCACCCCCCCCAACAAAGACGCCAGGAGATCCCAGCCTAAAGAGTCCATTTTTCAAGGAACACTGTATCCAAGCATTTCTTTAAAATTCTGGGGACAGCCCTATCGAATGCTACAAGAAGTGTTGAAAAAATGTTGAAAACAAAATGTGGTTTTAAAAAGAGCCCAGTGGAAGAGCAAACAAGTGTGGTTTTGTTGGGTTGGCTGGCTGGTGGTCATGAGTGCGATGGCTACATTCGGACCTGATCGCATTAGCAAGCAGTGTGGTGAACGTGATTGCCCTCATTGTAGCCCAGGGCTTGGCACGCAGTAAACCCAGGACCCTGAGTTGCTTAGCTTAGCTCCTGGGGTTGTCACCGCTGTCTCATCTGTCCAGGATCCACGCAAGGGATCAGCACTCCCGCTGCCTCTTTGGCAAAGCCTTCCAGCATCTGTGCCTGCCCTAAACGCCTGACAAACTGGGATCCTCTTCTTTTCCCTAATGTGGTATCCTCTCTGCCTATTTTATGTCCCTTATTGGATGGCTCGCTCTTCCTGAACTACCTTTTGTTCAAACCCCTCCCACGGCATACAGTAGGGGCACAATGAATAAGTGACATGATCATGGAAGTTGACAGGTGCCATATTTTTGTGTGTGTTGGTGGTTCAGTTTCTGCTTCCTGGCTGTTGTATGGTAGCTTCAGACATGGGAGGAAGAGGCAGGGAGAAGTGAAGGGAAATTCTCTTTCTCACTTGCCTTCCTGCTTTAGCCTTCTTGGATTTTGGTCAATTTTTGTAAAAATCAAGAAATGCAACCCATTCTTGGAATATAAGGCAGAGGCGTAACTTCCCTAAGTAGTGATTTTTTTCTCCTCTAAGATAATAATTCCTCTTGTAGCCACCTCACAAGACTATGGAGGCTCAAATAAGATAATGTGCATCTGAAAGCTCTTTGCTAGTGGGAAAGCATGATATGGGTATAAGGTATTATTATCCCTTTAATCTTTCTAGTCTCATAATGGAGAAAAATTTCCAAAGACAAATTGGGAGCTCATTTTAGGCTCTCAGCTGCCTCCTGCTACATGAGGTCCATGACAATTAAATGCTGCAGGAGAGTCTGGCTGAATTCAAATAAACAGCAATGTGAAATGCGTAGGTCAAGCCTGGAGCGCTGTTGCAGACTGGCAGAACTCTCCTTCAGGCCTCTGGGACTCCTCCCGCGGGCTGAGATGCCAATTTGCATAAGACTGCAGATGCCATTCTGGGTAAGACCTTCATTTCATGTGTTCAATTTCCTGCTCTTACCATGCCACCAAGGGTCATTCTGCAGGAGAGTGTGGCTGTGCCTTTTGATCACAGAATGCAGAGCCTCCACCCTTTGGGATTGAGGGACCCATTCCCCCAGCTGATGGGCGTCATGGCAGCTGATGGCTCTCAGTTGAGTCTCAACTGGGGCATTGCCCTAAGCCTAAGAGAGCCCCTTGTTCAAAGCCAATCCCCTCTCATAGCCAGTGATTGGCCAGGGGTGGGGAGGGATGGTTTCCTTGGCCTGGCTTCTTTGTCTCAAAATGGACAACACTGAAGGGCCATCCCAGCTCCAGAGCTCCCCAGGGCATCTTCTAAGGTCTCGGATTTGGGGCCACTCAACTTTTCCCATTGCCCAGTTCTGTGCCCTTCATCCCTCAAAGTGTTGTTCTCGAAAACACTGCTTGATAAAGCCCCTGTGTTCCAATCTCCAAGAAACTTTACCCATGACACCGCCCAAATGGTGAATGGGTTACTGTTCTGTAGGAATATCGATCCTCTCACCCCTTGGAGAAGGGAGGTTGGTCCCATGTCAGTCCATGCCCACAGGTGAGCTGCCTTGGCCATCAGCAGCATCCTCCACTTACTCTGGGTTGCCATACAAGCATTATTTTCCAGGTCCCATGATAAAAGGTTGGGAAGCGCTAATGTAATGTGTGGAACACTCAGAGATAAATCTATTCTAACACAGTATGGTTGCCTTTCCAATACGCATTCCCTCTCTTCCTTACTTGTGGAACCCTGGCTTTAACTCCAGGCAGTAATTTTCTCAGCTGAAAAAACAAAACAAAACAAAACAAAAAGCATGTTTCCCAGGCTGCTCTGCAGCCAGGGAGAGCCATGTACTTAGTTCTTGCTCAGTGGAGAGAAGCAGAAAATTATTAGTTTCCCAATAAAGGCATCTCCCCCTCCCCCTTCGTGGTCATCCTGCCTGGAAGAGGAATGGGAGAGGTGACCAAGAGGAAGCCCATGTGTTGAGTGAATTCATAAAAAAGTCATAAAAGGGGCGCCTGGGTGGCTCAGTGGGTTAAAGCCTCTGCCTTCGGCTCAGGTCATGATCCCAGGGTCCTGGGATCGAGCCCCACATTGGGCTCTCTGCTCAGCAGGGAGCCTGCTTCCTCCTTTCTCTCTCTCTGCCTGCCTCTCTACCTACTTGTGATCTCTGTCTGTCAAATAAATAAATAAAATCTTTAAAAAAAAAAAGTCATAAAAAAATTGTCCCCAAACTTGGAAACTTTGGACAATTATTGTCTAACAGTTCCTATGGGTGAGAAATCATGGGGACGGGGTCGCTATCATGTACTTTTCTTGTTAATGCAGCCCAAATGTGTTATAATATGGAGGGCACTACCCAAGGATATAAATAAATAGTGAGAGGCAGGGATCATTAGGGACATTATTAGAGGCTGCCTTACCACCATCCAACCTTGGGCCCCAGTGTTCCACATCCGTCCCATGTGCAAAAGTTACTTTCTGCCTCCACCTGTAGGAGTCTCATCCCATTCCAGCATCAATGTATAATTCAGAACCACGTCACCTAAGTCAGGTCCAGGTATGGACGAGGCACCCCAGCCGCTCCCCCAAGACAGTCCCAACCCAACTTATGCGGTCTCTTGCCCGACACTTTCGTTTCCTGACTTTCATGCGACAGTGTCAGAAAGAAGAGAAAAGAAGGATAAGTTGGTAGTTACTTTGACCCGCTGCACGCTACACTAGAGTGTGCCTATATGAGCCTGGACATACACACACGCACACTTTCTCCAAAACACGCTGCGACATGCGGCGCTCTAACCATGTATGTAGGGAAGACAAAGAAGACAGCACTCAAGCAGAAATACCAAAGCAGATGTTTTTGCAGTGAGAACAGCAATGTGATCGGAAATGCCGCTCACATGTGGCCAATTCGGCAGATGCCAACCGAAGATCCAAAGTCGTCTTCTACCATCCCTGTAGCTCGCCGTGAAAAGCGGTGATGGAGCAAGAGTGGGCTGGGGCAGGAGATGTGTGGCCAAGTTAGAACGAGGGCAGTAGAGCTGGGAGAAGGAAAGGAATAACAGAGAAATGTGTAGGGCAGTGTGCCTGTCTCACTTCACCATTCCGAGGAGGCAAGGCTCTGCCAATTCACATCACTGAGTGAAACGGTGCTCTGCAAAACGAGGGGCACAGAACTGCCCCCCGTCCCACCCCCATGAGAATATCTTCAGTTGCTGGATTGCATAACCATGAGCTGAGGTCCCTCATTCCTGTCTAGCTGATGGCACAGCTTTAGCCTTTGCAGTCTTTTCTGATAACCATCCCAGGTGTGGCCAGCTAAGCACTTTCTCCGTTGTGCTATCTGTGTGAAGAGTCACTCTCGAGGGTTCTAGGAGGACGATTCCAGATACAGATAGAAAAGCCAATCCAGAACACCACTCTACTGGCTTTGAGGTCTATGCAGATGTTTCTAGAGATTCAATCACTCTGATTTTAAAGTTCATTCTACAAAATTAACATTAATAACCAACTGAAACTCACTTTTTTTTTCCCAACTGAGGCCACCAAACCAGAATTTGAAGTTTAACCCTTTTCATCCTGCACCCAAGTAGGAGAAATTTAAGAACAAAAACCACCTTGGCTATTAGTCCCCATCTGATCTAGGTCTCTTTGGTTCCAGTAATTCCCCCTGCCTTTTTCCATTTGGCCAAGCCTTTGTCCTGAGCCCCAGTTCCAACTAAATCCTAGCCTTGGTTCTAAGAACTTCAATACATACAAGAACAGGATAGCACCTTCTTTTGTATCCTCTAGGGATTGAAGTCCAATTTTGAACCTAAATTCCTAGAGATGGATGTTGCCTTCCTGATGAGAGTCTCCCCTAGTCCCTTCTTGTTCCAAACATATCCTTATTCCTAAACTTGGGAAGCTCCTAAACTTGGGTTTGCTAGAACTCTAACTGTTCTCAGGTCAAGGTTGGTGGCCTTTCTACTATGCCCTTCATTTGTCAGACCACCTGTGAGAACATGGCATTCATGGCTGGAAGGGGCTTCAAACATCGTTTAATCCAATAATTCCAACACACCTTGCCTGGCGGTAAACTCAGGGAATCATTCATACACGCCTCAGATTCAGAGCTCTCCCCTTATCATGCTAAATAAGAATGGCCTAAAGTCAAACATTCCAAAAAGTTTCTCTCTAGTGGTAAGGGTCAGGGTTGTCTTGAAGGCCTAGGGACATTATTTTTTAGATTGTTTTAAAAACTGACTGGGAAAAGGGTAGAGGAAGCCTGGCCATGACTGTCAGACACACAGAGCCAAGTTGCATATTGCAAAGAAGGGACAGAGAATGAGAAGGAGGCATCCCCAAGTAGTTCTGACTTGGGGCCATGGTCAGCTGGTCCTCTCTGAGGCTGGATGTGGACACCCTGATTGGCTCCTAATTCAGTCCCAAGACGAGGCCATCTCAAATACTGTAGATGAGGCTTTTGCCTGAACAAGGAGGACCAACCTTACGGTTTTCAGTTTTTCAGATTGTTGATGATCTAGGAGCCTGTGGATCTGAACTGGTCCAGATGGCCCTTTATTATTTTTTTTTAAATATAATTTAATTTTTTGTGTGTGTTCCAAAATTCATTGTTTATGCACCACACCCAGTGCTCCGTGCAATCCGTGCCCTCCTTAATACCCACCACCAGGCTCACCCAACCTCCCACCCCCGTCCCTTCCAAAACCCTCAGTTTGTTTCTCAGAATCCACAGTCTCTCATGGTTTGTCTCCCCCTCCAATTACCCCCAACTCACTTCTCCTCTCTGTGTCCCCTAGATGGCCCTTTAAAATTAAGAGGATCTTTCCTGGACTCATGGGCAGCTAAGGAGCTCTGAGCAGGCCTTGGAAGCACACTCCCATCTCCACCCAGAGCTCTGAAGCTTCTTTGCAAAGCAACTGTTCTTTCACACTACTCCTAGTAGGTTTGGCCCTATCTAGTCGTATAGCTGCACCCTGGTCCTTGACCCAGTCCTGGTCCATATGTGTCTGAAATTGCACTCTCACAGACCAGCAAGTGCCCAAGACGCCCTGGCAGGCCAGATGGCTAAACACATTAGGGGAAGCTGAGGGTGTGCACACAGTGCTTTTGTAGACATGGAGAAGGCCAATCAACTAAATCTGGGAAGCCCCTGAAGTGTGGCATGTTCTGGGCAAAGATGGAATCAACAGGGACACAAATAATTTAAAAGGTGTCATGCTAGGAACACCAAAGTTGATGCTGCTGCTTCTCCTTCATCCTCCTTTTCTTCTTCCTCCTCCTCCTCCTCAACTTCCTTCTCTTTCTCCTTTTCTCCCCTCTTCCCCTCTTCCTCCTCCTCCTCCTTCTTTTTCCCCAGAGCTTCTAATAGGAGGCTCCTTGACTTTACCCAAGCTCCTGAAGGTCAAGGGCACATTTCCCAAGGTGACAGCCAATGGCTGGGCAAAGGGAGAAAGACATGGAAGCCCAAGGACTCAGATGTTTTGGCTGGGCCACTTCTAGATTACTTATGGAAGCGGGTAGTTTGGAGGGAGCTAACCAAATAGCCACGAATTACTTAATTGTTCAACAAGATGGGGCTCACCCAGGACTTTTTGAGGGGCTGCGAGGGGCGATGACATTGTGCAACTCTGAGCCTGTGTGTCATGTGTGTCAGTACAGAGACCCCTGATGTCTGGGGACGAAAATACCGGTGGGACCCTGAGCAAGGAGAAGACTCTGCGAAGGCCTCTGAGAACCAGGCACAGAGCTGGCTCCTTCCAGCAGCACCTAGGCAGGCGTGCGGAATCGATGGGGCGCTCTCAGAGACGTGGAACTTCCCCGGGAAAAGCAATTCCAGGAGGAGAAGGCAGGCCTGATTAATGTGCTGCAGCCTTTGAGAAGATTAATGTGTGGACAAGGGGAAACCAATGAATGTAATTTATTTAGACTTTCCAAAAGGCTCCATACTAACAGCTATTTTTAAAAGTCACTGTGCGATCCGGGTTTTAAAGGACTAGCTTTTTGAGGTTAAGGCCAACGAGGACACCTCCATTTTCCTGCTGCCACCACCACAAAATATGGATGACGTGTGACTTGTACCCGGTGCAGTGGTTTCTGAGCAGATTCCCACCACCTCTCGCTCCTCAAGAAGTGACCTCCCATTCTCTCCCCTCTGAATTCCCAGCTTGTTCCTCTCTTACCTAACACTTCCTATCTTGTGTGGAATTTTACATGGATAGTGCATTCCCTAATAGACTGGAACCCACCCAGGACAGGGACAGGTCTTAGCCGTTGTTGGATCCTATGCCCCATTCGGACCAGGAGTCCTTGACCTTAAGTCAGAGAACACAGGTGACTTCAGACCCAGGAAACTTAACCACTACAGTTTACTCCTGGGAATACTGCACAAGTATCTCCAGTTCGTCCTGGCCTCCTCTGCCCCTGTCATCCCCCACTCCCCATCCACTTGGAAGTGAGACTTCTCTTCATGCCACTGCACCTGGCTTAGCTTAGGCCCTCATGCTCCACCTGTATTATAACACCTCCCAATGGGTCAACCCTTCAGAGGCCCCAAGCCAGGAGGAGGGCTCCTCACATCCCCTCCTGCTTTCCACTCCAGCCTCATCCTTTGCACCATCCTTTGTCTGGCCTGCCCCAAGCTAGAGCCACTGCCATGCAGAGCCTCTGCAGGTGCTTGATAGCTATTGCTAACAATCCCATTGTCACCCCCACTTCCCCTCACTTCTTCCAGCTTCTTCCTGTAGTGAAATCCTGCTTGTCCTTTATATCTCAACTCAAGGGCTGTCTCCTCTGAGAATACTTTTCTGAATCTTCAGTCTGGATTTATTGCTTTTCCTATGCGCTCATGTATGCATTCCATAAATATTTCTTGAACAGCTACTATGTGGCAGGTGTTGTGGTAGGCCAGGGTGATGCAATAATGAACAAGACAGACACAGTCTCTGGTCTCACAGAGCTCAGAATCTAAGGAGGGACACAGACAATTTTACAAGGAAGTGTAAAATATATAGTAAGTGTTAAAATAAATGCTCCCTCCTGCCATAGGGCCTTTGCATAGGCTACTCACCCACTGCCCTCCCCAGAACTCTGTCTCCCCTTTGTCTAGTACTCCCTCAGATTTAAACTCAATTAGTTCCCCAGGCTAAATCAAATCCCCCTCCTTTATGCTCCCCCCCCCCACATTTTGTGCTTCTCTATCAAAGCATTTAACACAATATAATTTCATATTTATTTGTATCATTAGCCAATTAATGACTACTAACTCCTCGAGACTGTAAGCTTCATAAATGCAAGGCCATATCCATTTTGTTCACCTGGATAAACCTGGAATAACAGAAACTCCATAGGTATTTGTTGTATGAAGAAGTGCTAGGGAAATAATAGAAGTACCAAACCTGATTTAAGTGGGGGCTAGACAAAGTTGCCCAGAAGACGTGATAAATTAGAGACCTTGAAGGGAGTATAAAAATTAGGCCTTGAGTCAGTGGACAGTGAAAGCGTTCCAGGCAGCAAACACAGCTATGGGAAGACTGTAGCTAGATGGTCTGATGTTTTTGAGCACAGGTTGTCAAAGTAGGGTGCTTATTCCTGAAGGAGTACGTAAATAATCCATGATGAAGCAGGAAGAAAGAATGGTCACCTACGTACGATGAATTTTTAACAGAGAAGAAATTAAGCTCTATTATTATCTAATAAATGGGCTGAAGCCAGCAGCTCTCTTAGTGTCAGACGGTCACATAGCATGGGAAGTACATGGTATGTTCTGGAAGCAGAATGGCCATGACCTAATATGCAGCTCATAATGTGTCTGTTACATGAACTCATGGATTTATTGCTTAGTATAAACCTACACAATATAAAGTGTGGTTTAAAGAGGTTTCTTCAGGGGCGCCTGGGTGGCTCAGTGGTTTAAAGCCTCTGCCTTTGGCTCAGGTCATGATCCCAGAGTCCTGGGATTGAGCCCTGTGTCCGGCTCTCTGTTAGCAGGGAGCCTGCTTCCTCTTCTCTCTCTCTCTCTCTCTCTCTCTCTGCCTGCCTCTCTGCCTACTTGTGATCTCTGTCTGTCAAATAAATAAATAAAATCTTTAAAAAAAAAGAAGTTTCTGCAAAGAAGACGCAGATTAAAGGTATGTAAGTAGAAGTTAGCAAGAATTTTCTTCTGACCACTAACTTTCTTATACCATACACAAAAATTAACTCAAAATAGATTAAAGATTTGAATGTAAGACCTAAAGGCATCAATCTCCTAGAAGAAAACATGAATGGTAAACTATTTGACATTGATCTTTGCAATGGATTTTTGGATCTGACTTCAAAAGCAAAATAAAAAAATGGGACCATGTCAAACTAAAAAGCTTCTGCATGGCAAAGGAAACCATTAACAAAATGAGAAGACTTACTTACTGGATGGGAGACAATAATGACATATTGATTATATATTCAATATCCAAAATATACAATTCATAAAACATAATAGCAAAAATCAAACAATCCAATTAAAAAATGGGAGAGAATCTGAACAGATATTTTTCCAAAGACATACGGATGACCAGCAGGCACATGAAAAGATGTGATGCTCAAAATCACTCATCATCAGAGAAATGCAAATTAAAACCACAATGAGATATCACCTTACACTGGTTAGAATGGTTATTATCAAAACCCCCCCCCCAAAAAATAGCAATAACGATGAGGAAGAAAGGGGGCCCTTGTATATCATTAGTAGGAATGTAAGTTGCTGCAACCACTTGGAAAACAGTATGAAGTTTCCTCAAAATATTAAAAATAGAATACCATATTATCCACCAATTCCTTTTCTGGGTATTTATCTAAAGAAAACAAAAGCATAATTTACAAAGATATATGTACCCCTATGTTCATTGTAGCATTACTAACAATAGCCAAAATACAGAGATAACCTAAGTGTCCATCAGTGGATGAATGGATAAAGAAGATGTGGGGTTTATATATAATGGAATACTGCTTGGCCATAAAAAGAATGAAATCTTGCCATTTGTGACAACATGGATGGATTTTTTTTTTTTTTAACATGGATGGATCTTAAAGGAGTTCTGCTAAGTGAAATAAGTCAAAGACAAATACTATATGATTTCACTTACATGTGGAATCTAAAAAACAAAACAAGTAAGTAAACAAAACAAAACAAAACCATAGATACAAAGAACAGAATGGTGGTTGCCAGAGGGGAGGCATGTTGGAAAGTGAATAAAACCCATGAAGAAGGTCAAGAGATACAAACTGCCAATTATAAAATAAGTATGTCATGGGGATGTAATGTACAGCATGGTGACTGAAGTCAATAATATTCTTGAGTATACTTGGAATTTACCAAGAGAGTAAATAATAGGGGTGCCTTGGTGGCTCAGTCATTAGGCGTCTTCCTTCGGCCAGGGTTGTGATCCCAGGGTCCTGGAATTGAGCCCCACATTGGACTCTCTGCTCAGCAGGGAGCCTGCTTCTCCCTCTGCCCCTCCCCCTGTTTGTGTTCCCTCTCTTGCTTTGTCTCTGTCAAATAAATAAATAAAATCTTAAAAAAATAGTCAAAAAGAGGGTAAATCCTAAAAGCTAAATTTGTATAATGACAAATGGTAGCTAGACTTATGGTGATCATTTTGCAATGTATACAAAAATTGGATCATTACACTGTACATCTGAAACTGATATGTGTTATCTGTTGATTATAACTCAATTAAATTTTTTTGAAGATTTACTTATTTATTTGAAAGAGAGAGAGAGGACAAGTGGGAGGGGCAGAGGGAGAGAGAGAGAGAATCTCAAGCAGACTTTGCATTGAGTGCAGAGCCTGATATAGGGCTCAATCCCACGACCCTGAGATCACAACCTGATATCACGACCTGAGCTGAAATCAAATTAACTGACCATGCCACACAGGTGTCCCATACATCAATCAGATTTTTAATTTTTTTTTAATTTTAAAAAGTTTTTTTTAATTTATTTGAGAGAGAGAGAGAGAGACAGCAAGAGAGAGCATGAGAGGGGAGAAGGTCAGAGGGAGACGCAGACTCCCTGTGGAGGTGGGACCCCGATGCGGGACTTGATCCAGGGACTCCAGGATCATGACCTGAGCCGAAGGCAGTTATTCAACCTACTGAGCCACCCAGGCGCCCAATCAGATTTTTTTTTTTTAAAGAATTTACTTCTGAACTGACACTGCCTCACACAAGTTCTTTGTCAACCACACTATGAGATTAAAAACAATTATTTAATCAGATCTGACAAGAAGTCTGCCAAAAGGATACACAATTATCACCAAGGACTTTTGAAATCTGTATTTGCATCCTCTGTTATCAGTGTCAAATCTTTCCCTATTTATAGTTCTCCTTGTCTTGCTGATAATACATGTATATAATTTATAAATATACATATCTTGGAGTGTAATGTGTGTGTGTGTGTGTGTGTGTGTGTGTGTGTGTGTGTGTGTGTGTATGAGTGAACCTGGAAGATTTTTGCTTATTTATCTGTTGTATTCTAATTGTGGTGTACAACCAGGACTTTGGAAACTGTTCCATTAAAGAAAGAAAAGTCAGTATAGTAGAACTAGAGAGTAAGGGAAGACAGTTTTGAGAAACTGCACTGAGGAGGTAAATTGGGAACATATCTCTATATAATATATACTATTTATAATTATTTATTTTAGGGGTTCATAACCTGGAAATTATACTCAATAACTTATGTTTATAAGCATGATGATTCATAACCTTCTTACAATTCCCTAAAGGTTTATATCTTAGTGAATGTTAAGAAATATTGATTTAGTTAATGGTCTGCCTTCCCCAACTAAACTGTATTCTGTTGTCAAAGCCTCTCATCTTTTGGGTCATCATCGTGATAGATATGAAACAGGGCCTCGATAATTATTAAATGACTCAGTAATCTACCGATTGCTTTCTCTTCCAGTACTGGAAGACAAAGCAGCCAGAAAACCCCATGCCAGTAAAAGTTGATTCTTTCATGAAAAGATAATTTTTTATAGATTCTATCCAACATACACTTAGATGACACAAACTGTGTGCCGATAGAGTCTAAGTCTTTTAGTGATGTAAACTCATTCAGTCCTCATCGTGAGTGTGGGAAGAAGGTACTGTCACTGTCCTATTTTAGGGATGTGAAGCTGGGATACAGAGAGGTTAAATGGCCTGCCACAAGCATACATCTGGTAAGTGGGAGAGGCAGGGATCAAACCCACACAATCTGGCTGCAGACTCTGTGCTTGTGACCATTATTCCATGGCATGACTTGCATGTCAGCCCACATGATGACCGGGTCAGTGTCATCAGAAGATGCTCAGTGTAACCTGACAGTTAAGACATTTAAGACACCTGCTGTAACCTCCCTCACAACTTGGCAAAAAATGCCCTTCAAAAGCCAAATAGGGAAAAGCAGAGTTAGATCCAAAGGGCTTGAATTCATACAGCTACAAATGATAAGAGTTGAGTGGATAGCTCTGCTTTTTAAGACAGCAAAGTGCTCACAAATGTGTGAGATTTCTTTATGAGAATCCTCAAACATATCCAGAAGTGTAAAGAAAAATACAATGAGCTTCAATTTACCCATCACTCGGCCCCAACAATTAGCAATACATGACCAATCACGTTTCATCCATACTCTCACTTGTTCCCCCACTTTATTCTTTTTTAAGTAAGCTCCTCATATATGATTTCATAATGGGACTTTTAAATACTGTATTACTCACTTAGAAACTGTCTAGGATTGAAATCAGGGAACCTGAGTCTGAGTCTTGCCTCTGTAATTTTCCAGCTGTCATTGGGTAACTTCTCTGAGCCTCAGTTGCAACTTCTGTAAATTATAGATGATAAGGGAAGCAAGGGCAAAAATGAACTATTGGGACTTCATCAAGACAGAAAGCTTTTGCACAACAAAGGAAACAGTTAACAAAACCAAAAGACAACTGACAGAACAGGAGAAGATATTTTCAAATGACATATCAGATAAAGGTCTAGTATCCAAAATCTATAAAGAACTTATCAAACTCAACCCCCAAAGAACAAATAACCCAATCAAAAAATGGGCAGAAGACATGAACAGACATTTCTCCAAAGAAGACATCCAAATGGCCAACAGACACATGAAAAAGTACTCCACGTCGCTCGGCATCAGGGAAATACAAATCAAAACCACACTGAGATACCACCTCACACCAGTCAGAATGGCTAAAATTAACAAGTCAGGAAGCAACAGATGTTGGTGAGGATGTGGAGAAAGGGGAACCCTCCTACACTGTTGGTGGGGATGCAAGCTGGTGCAACCACTCTGGAAAACAGCATGGCGGTTCCTCAAAATGTTGAAAATAGAGCTAGGCTGCAACCGGCAATCGCACTACTGGATATTACCCCAAAGATTCCAATGTAGTGATCTGAAGGGGCATTTGCACCCCAATGTTTATGTTTATAGCAACAATGTCCACAATAGCCAAACTGTGGACATCATACATGTGTATGACGTCCATCAACAGATGAATGGATAGAGAAGATGTGATATATATATATATATATATATATATATATGCATATATATATATATATATATATATATAATGGAATACTATTTCCATAAAAAAATGAAATCTTCCATTTGCAATTATGTGGATGGAACTAGAGGATATTATGTTAAATGAAGTAACTCAACCAGGGAAAGAATTATCATATGATCTCACTCATATGTGGAATTTAAGAAATAAAACAGAGCATCACAGGGGAAGGGAGGGGAAAAAGAAAAAAAGACAAACCAGAAAGGGAGGCAAACCATAAGAGATTCTTAATCTCAGGAAACAAACTGAGGGTTGCTGGAGGGCAGGAGGCTGGGGGGAAGGGGTAACTGGATGATGGACATTTGGAGGACACATAATGTAGTAAGTACTGGGTATTTTATGAGACTGATCAATCACTGAACTCTACCTCTGAAACTAATAATACACTATATGTTAATTAGTTGAATTTAAAGAAAATTAAAAAAATTAAGTTTGGGTAAAACAGTAAATAAACAACAACAAAAAATTATGGATGATAATGCCTATTTTACATATGCTTTTGAGGAATAGAAAAGTCAATGTGTATGAGAGTAATTTTTCAACTGTAAGTTTCTTGACTAAACCTCAGCCTAACTCTGCTTTCATCTTGCTACACCACAAGGAGTGTGATGGTTAATTTTAAGTGTCAGCTGGACAGGACTATAGTTGCCAGATATTTTGGCCAACACCAGTCTACATATTGCTGCAAATATATCTTTCAAATGTGATTAACATTCCTTGTCTCATGATTTTGAATAAAGCAGATTACCCTCTGTAATCTGGGTGAGCCCCATCCAATCAGTTGAAGATCTTCAGAGCAAAAATCGATGTTTCCGGAAAAGAAAAACATTCTGCCTTCAGACTGTAGCATGGAAACTCTGTCTGAGTTTTCCGCCTTTGGACTCAAGACTGCAACATCAACTCTAACTCAAATTTTCAGCCTGCCCAATCGCCTTTATTTTGGACTTGCCAGCCATGTAGTCATGTCCAGCTTCAAACTGGGGTAAACAGAGTGTCTCTCAGCAGCAGGGGGCTGGAGAGGGAAAGGAGGGGGGGTCAGGGTATTTATTCCCATGGCTCTTTCCTGGTAGCTGCTGTACATCCCTACCACAGTGGTCCTCTCCCCATTGCCCGGGTTCAGTACTCCTTTCTTTAGTCCCCTCCAGATGATGGGGTGATGCGTTCCCTGCATTGTTCCCAGCCCTGAGTGCTGTTTCTTGTGGTTTCCTCACACTGCCCATGCCACTGCAGTCTCTTCATGAAGCTCCCTGAGTTCCCCAGTGTGAGGGCTCCATCTGTTTCCTTCTGGGACTCCAAGTGATACAGATGCTGGCGAAAGCCATTTAACAGAGACTCCATGCTAGGTATGTGGATTAAACATTTCACTAAGAATTCTATTGGGAAAACTTCAAGTGCTCATCAGTATCGCTTTTCCCAAGTCCCCAAACTGTCCCACTCTCTGGGACACTCAGCTCATAATGCCTGCCTCCTCCCCATCCTCCATCCTCTTCCTTACAAAGGTCTCCCCAGCTGGGGGCTGGACTCACTCAGGTCCTTCAAGTCTGGCCCATGACCTTTCATGGCATCTCAGCATGGAGGGGCGGGGGAAGGACACGACAGGACAAACGTCTCCCCTTTCCCATAGTATCCCTTCATCTCCTTCCTTCCACAACACCCGCATCCTCTTTCCTGTCCTCTGAGCCTTGCTCCCTCTTGCAGCCTCTAACCCACAGGGTCTGAAGCCAGCTCAGTCTCAGCCAGTGGTTCCCCCATCTGCCCTAATGATCTATATAGACCAACCTCATAGGCACATGCAATATACTTCGGTTATTTGAATTGCTATTGTCACTTTTCTTTTAGACATGGTCGATTCACCAGCTCAGCCCATTCCGCAGCACTGCATGGTTAATTTCCACCCTAAGCTAATTGGATATCCTTTCATTTCCTCCACAAGTCCCCAAGTGTGGTTCCCCACCCCTGCCCCCATAAATGCTTACAACAACACCCCAAATATTTACAGTATGTTTTAAAAAAACACGTCCAATTTTACCAGGACTCTTCTATTATATTCAAAGCCAGTCACAGCCTTTCCTTCCTTGGCAGCTTATTTTGCAAGCAGGAAAACAACCTTTCTTGTCTCTCTCTCTATATATTTAAAAAATAATAAAAATAAAAACTTGACTTTTATTCACCAGCTCAACGGTGTGTGGAAATTTTGCTTTAAATAATTAAAAACACTGATAAAAAACAAAGTAGCCCTTCTCTCCTGCTCTACCAAGAGATGTCCATTTTAATGAGGCATTGATACGATACAGCCATTCTGATGCTTCCCCTGATTCCATTAAAACAGGATTATGTATGGGTGGTTGTGTGTAGCCAGAAGAGCAAAGTCAAAGACCAAAAAGTACAAAAGCCATTTGAAAGCTAATTAAAATGGCCTTCAGGATTCAGGAGGGAGGGATACAGTAAATAGCATCTCCTGGCCAACCACCCCTTCTGTCACGGATATACAGGAGGTAGTTAGCCAACCTTTCTGCTTTTGGGTGTATAACTCCACTGGTTAATGGCCTGTGCACATGAAGATTACCTACCCTGGAGTCACCAGTCTGCTGGGACATCTTTGACTTCTTTGTCCCCCAAGTCTCCATGAGAGGCCATGGCTCCTGGCAACGGGGGACCTTCCCTGAGCAAACCCACCCTGCTTATGCGGCCTGGGAAGGATTCTCTACTCAATCGTGAGGAGATGTAGCCTGGGACAAAGCTGAAAGTCTCTGGGAGTCAGGCCTCCTGAGGACCAGAGCCCAGATCTGGGCATCCGGGCCTAGCTGGACCCCACCCTGGCCTCACTGCCCCCCCCCAGAAGAGGAAACAGCAACCGGAGGGCCCACAGGATCCTCACAGCTTCCAAGAGGAGAGTTGGCTTTCCTTTGTCCTTGTTAGTCACCAGCCTCCCTCCTATGGGAACCGCTTGGGAACAGTGGGTGAGGAGTAAAGAAATCTGCCCCAATCTGTCTGTCTCTGACACATTTCACTACCCTGCTCTCTAAACCTTTCCTTCCTTCACTCTCTCCACCACTCCCCTCTCCCCACACCCATGCAGACAGAGGGCATCCATCAGCCAGAGGAAGGAAAAGGTTTCACCTGGAAATATTGGTCTTTCCTATTTTCTTTCTGGAATTAAACAGCAAAGTTATGTGAAAGCACATTCATTGGGACGTTCGGTACTTCCTTAGTAGTTTGTCTTCGCGTATCTGGGGAAGGAACGAGGCTCCAGGGTCAGGAAGACATGGTAACTGGATGACTTCAGGATGGAATTTGACCTCTCTACATCTGCAGTTCCTCATTTGTCGATAGGAACAACAGTAAGGCCTAATAATGGGACCATTAGAGGATCAACATAGTTAATAAGTGTAAAGGAACTTCAGGTAGGACTTGCTATGTATCAGGTCTTCAAGACACCACGTTATCTGCTCGAATCATAGGAGCCCAGAATTCATGTTTTCTTGGAAACCAATAGCTAAGGCTCGGTATGTATGTAGAAATCATGACAATTACCAAGAGCGAAACCCCAGCCTGGGAACTCTGAGGGACACGCAGAGTAGTTTCACCAAAATGCTAGGCTTCCAACCGCTCTCATGAGAATTAAATTCTTCCCCCATGTTTCCTTTCTCCCAGCTTCACTGGGAGCCAATCCTTCTTTTAAATGGGCCAGAACCTCAAATGAGGACATGATCCTGTTTCTGGGTCTAGCCAGGACAGTTCTTCCCACCAAGTTAAATTAGGTCTCCTGGTTCCATTCTTCCTCATGCTACAGTCTATTCTTCTCCCAAACGTGAGAGGAATTTTCTTAAAAATAAATCAGGCAGTGACACTTCTCTGCTCACAATCTCCCAAGGGTTCCTCATCTCACTCAGGGTAAAATCCCAATTCTTCATGGTGATAAGTAAGGTGCTCTATGACCCCATCAGTAAGGTGCTCCCCACCCCATCTCTACTATCTCTTCAAGCTCACTTATGCCAGCTACATTGCCATCAAGCCCACTAAACATAAGTCAGCCACAGGGCCTTTGCATGTGCTTCCCTTAACCTGAAAAGTTTCTTTTTTCCCCCCACTAGAAGTCTAAATGATTTGCTTTGTCGCTTCTTTTAAGACTTTTCAAACATCACCTCATCAGTGAGGTCATCCCTAACTTTAACCTAAAAAATAATATAGTTTGTAATACTTACTTACTTCTATACTGTGTGTTGCTTTAATATTCTTCACAGTACACATCATCATCTAACATACTATGCATTTTTAAATAAATAGACTTTAATCTAGAGAAGTTTGGTTTACAGAAAATTTGAGCAGAAAGTACAGAGAGTTTTCATACACCCTTTCCCACCCAGTTTCCCTATTACTAACATCTTGCATTAATATGGTACATCAGTTACAATTGATGAACCAATACTGATACATTGTTATTAACTGAAGTCCATAGTTTACATTAGGATTCAGTCTTTGGGTTATACAGTTCTTTGGGTTTTGACAAATGGATCACATCTTGTAACCTCCAACACGGTATCATACAGAATAGTTTCACTGCCCTAAAAACCCTGGGCTCCACTCATTCTTCCCTTTGCTTTCCTTGCAAACCCCTGGCAACCACGAATCTTTTTACTGACTCCATAGTTTTGCCTTTTTCAGAATGTCCTATAGTTGGAATCCTATAGTAGTTAGCCTTTTCAGACTGGCTTCTTTCATTTGGCAATGCACATTTCACTTCCTCTTCCCACGTCTTTTGTAGCTTAATTGCTCGT
Organism: Pteronura brasiliensis; assembly: GCA_004024605.1. Classification (NCBI taxonomy): domain Eukaryota; kingdom Metazoa; phylum Chordata; class Mammalia; order Carnivora; family Mustelidae; genus Pteronura; species Pteronura brasiliensis. The sequence continues at coordinate 56,578 of PJEN01006930.1, forward strand.
TTCTTTTCTTTTCTTTTCTTTTAATCACCGAATAATATGCTACTGTATGAGGGTATCACAGTTTGTTTACCCGTTCGCCTGTGGAAGGATGTTATGACTGCTTCCAATTCTTGGCAATTATTAACAAAGATGCTATAAACATTCATGTGCAGATTTTTATGTGGACATAAGCCTTCAGCTCATTTGGGTAAATGGCAAGAAGCGTGATTACTGGATCACGTAGCAAGAATATGATTAGCTTTTGTAAGAAACTGCCGAACTTTCTCTAAAGTTGCTGTATCATTTTGCATTCCCACCAGCACTGAGTGAGAATTCCTATCACTCCCCATCCTCACCAGCATTTGGTGTTGTCAGTGTTTGGGATTTTAGCATTCTAACAGATATGTGCGGAAACCTGTTGTTTTAATTTGCAGTTCCCTGCCGGCATTGGATGTTGAACATGCCTTTATATTTTTATTCCTAGTTCATCCCCCCTACAGCATCTTTTTTTTTTTTAAAGATTTTATTTATTTATTTGACAGACAGAGATCACAAGTAGGCAGAGAGGCAGGCAGAGAGAGAGAAAGGAGGAAGCAGGCTCCCTGCTGAGCAGAGAGCCCGATGCGGGGCTCGATCCCAGGACCCTGGGATCATGACCTGAGCCGAAGGCAGAGGCTTTAACCCACTGAGCCACCCAGGCGCCCCCCCTACAGCAACTTTTAAATGTTTGCGAAACAGATGAATGAATTCATCTTAAAAAGAGCAGGTTTTAGAATTTTTAGTTTTCAGTCACACCCCATGTCGAAGGAAACCCCTAATGTCTTGTGGAGACCGGGCTTCCAGCCACGGACCATCACAGACTGACTTCACGGGGCTAAACACAGCTCCAGAAGGGGGTAGGGTGACAAGGGCACGTTCTTATATCTTGGGGACTCTACTGAGCTGAATAATAACACCCTAGAGGTGCCCACATCCTCATCCCCAGAACCTGTGAGTGTGTTGCCTTACATGATAGAAGGGATTTTGCAGGTGTGATTAAATTAAGCCTCCTGAGGTGGGGAGAGGACCAGGACTCAGCCAGGTGTATCCAAAATACTCACAAGGATCCTTATAAGAGGAATGCAGGCGGGTCCGACTGGGAAAGAGGGTCATGTGATGACAGAAGCAGCGGTTGGAGTCTTGCAGAAACAAGCCAAGAAATATTGGCAGGCTCTAGAAGCTGGAAAAGGCAAAGAAATGGATTCTTCCCTGGAGCTTCCAGAAGGAACACAGCTCTGCTGGCTCATTTTCGACTCCTGACCTCCAGAACTGTAAGAGAATAAATTCATGCTGCTGTAAGCCACGAAGTTAGTAGTAATTTGTTTCAGCAGCCATAGTAAACATACAGGGAGCAACAGCATAGAAGAAAATAGGAAAATGTATGAGAAATGCTAGAATTGAGACTAATCTCTCTGAAGGACCGATCTCGAAGATGAAGAGAAGCTCCGCCTCCCAGCAGTGTGCTCAGAAGGTAAGGAAAAAGAAGGGGTCAGTCCTCTGGAGCCCAGCCCACCAGTGGGGCAGAGAAGGAAGGGTTCTATTCTTGTAGATGGCATGTTGGTTGCCTCTGTGTGCCCAGAGCCTGGCGTGGCTTCATGCTGAATCCGTGCTCAGTGAATGTGTGCGGGATGAGTGGTGTGGCATGGAATGGAGCAGAAGAGAAAACTAGGACAGAGGCAGAGGGCCTCCTGGAAACTGTAGAGATTTGGTAACTGGCAGCTGTTCAGGTGTTGAGGCCCTTCTGAGCCTGCCGAGGCCCCTCCTTGAAGAGGGAAGGAAATGGTACTTCAAAGATGGTCAGAGGAGGTGGTCGCTGGTGTCCGTTTCCAGTAGTTCCTAAGCCAGATCTACCCTGGGCTGCAGACCTGTCTGAGCTCACCTTCAGCCCTGATGGGGCACAGCTGCTTGGGGTCCATTTGCATAATCAAGGACCAGATAGGCTGCTCAGGTTTGATTTCAAGGGCAAGAAACCCGGTCTCGCTGTACAGATGGAACTGGTCTATCTCCCCTTCTCTTACCTGTGTCTGTGACCTCTCTTTTGCCCAGAGTGGGCATTTACACTATCAACCCTATTCACTGGTTTCCATTAGAAATCCAATCGAAGCAAGCGTTTTATGCTTTTTAATAATATTGGCAAAGATGAATCCCACTGTGCAACACATGGTCTCCACCACCCACCTTATTCTTCCTCTGTTTTTATTCTCCTCTTTCCCTTCTCCAAGACAAAATAAAAACATAAATCATTTGCTTATGCAGAATAACTTTGGCTCTTGCTCTGAAACCTCGGCACCGGAGAATCGCTGTGCTTCAAAGGAACGGACTACACAAGTGAGCTTATCAAGGCATTTTTCTCAAAAAGGCAAGTCTCTTCCTAAGATAAATTCTTCTACTAGCTAGTAAGTGGGTGACCTTTTCCCCATCACATTATGCCTGGGAACTGTACCTGAGGGCAATAGGCATCTGTCACACAGACCATCTCTTTGGCAAATCAAATCTCAGCTATTTCATCATCCTCTCCACGGGACTCTGAGAACACAAGACACCGCCATATTGGATCTGGCATCTCTGGCCTGGTGGGAGATAGGGGCTTCAGAAGTGCTTCAGGACAACTCCCTTGCTTAGCTAGATGGCCTTCACATCAGATACCAGCTTGTGGCAGCTGAGTGGTGATCGAGGTGGAGAATCCTTGCCCAAGTGTTGTTTTGGAATTGGCCCAATCTGGTGTCATCCAATTAACAGGAAATGGAAAGCTGAAAATGCCACTGTGCAGCCAGGATAACTAATGCACAGAGTTCACAGGAGACCCCCTCACCTTCAGGGTGTCTTGAATCTCCAGGAGGAACTTGAGCACTAAAAAGATTAACTGTCCTGGGTTCTCAGCAGGAGTGACCTATCAGGAGTCTCTCTGTCCAATTTCTGTAACAAATGGGAGATAATTCATGAAACAAAACATGTGCTTTGTGAATTTGTCTTCCATGGCACATAGTAGTGTATCTTGTCTTGCTCAAGGTTATTTAAGAATAACTTCAAAGTGTGGAGGAAAGTGAGCTTGGCTTCACTGTTCTCCCATCTCCTTCTCTCCTTCCTCTTTGAGGGACATGAGTATGGAGACAGTAGTTCTTTTTGCTCATTCAGGAAAGGACAGAGAACGTTCCATCTCTAATTAAAGATTAGACTCCTCGGATTTTCATAATGATGAAAATTCCTTCATCCTTCATCTTAGCCAGATCTCCCAGGTGACTCAGATGATGCCTGTGAGCTAAGATCTTGGTGCCTATGGATAAGTGAGGCTGAAGCTACTTCTGTTAGGCTAGACCTTCTGTTCCCATAAATCCACATCAAGCCAGTAGCTTTACAGCCTGCTGAATCCTATAGTCATTTTCCAGAGTTGAGTTGGAGCCCTTTCTTCCATCTGTCTCATACTCCTTGTGTTGTCATCAATATCCTTCTCAGCTCTTTAAGATGTAAATAGATGAGCCACAAATTGAGGAAGACAAGAAATATACTGGAAAGGAGTTGCCAGGTCAGTGCTGTTGTAAGCTTTACTTGGTGTCAATACCAATTTGTTTCATCCAATGATCTGCATTGGGAAGAAGCATAAAGAGGACAAAGTTGTGTTCATGGTTATAATTCTTGTACTTGAGTCCAGCAGCTTCCATGGAGACCCTCTTGTCTCTGCCTGGCTCTCTCCTGGTGCTCAGAGCCATTTAAGCAATTCCCCTGTGCAACACTACCTCCAGATAGAGGTCACCCAGGGGCGGCATCTCCCTCTGACCTCATGCCATCTTCCTCCTCCTCACAATTGCTGCTTCCTCCCTGGCACGCAGAAATGGGGTTCTGATAGGCTTCCCAAAGGCTGGATGTTTGGACAAGGTCCTTTCTTTCTCCTAAAGCTGAATTTCAAGTATTTCTCTGGACCCCACTTGCCTTCTCTTGTTTCCATCAAACTTCTGTGGGTTTCCTGTTCTGTGGGTTCCTTTGCACTTTTAACCCACTTCCAATATCTGTAGGTTTCCCTCATAGTGTAAATCATTTAATTTTTTAAAAGATTTTATTCATTTATGTGACAGACAGAGATCACAAGTAGGCAGGGGTGGGGGTGGGGAGCAGGCTTCCTGCTGAGCAGAGAGCCTGATGTGGGCCTCGATCCCAGGACCCTGAGATCATGACCCGAGCTGAAGGCAGAGGCTTTAACACACTGAGCCACCCAGGTACCCATCATTTAATTTTTTTATTAAGATTTTATTTATTCATTTAACACCGAGCACAAGCAGAGGCAGAGGGAGAGGGAGAAGCAGACTCCTTGCTGAGCTGGAAGCCTGACATGGGGCTCAATTCCAGGACCTGGAGATCATGACCTGAGCTGAAAGCAGATGCTTAACCATCTGAGCCACCCAGGCACCCAGCATCATTTAATTTTTCAATGCTTTTTATTTTATCTTATTTATTTATTTATTTATTTATTTATTTATTTATTAGAGAAAGAATGTACGCAAGGAGGTGGGGAAGGACGAGGGCGAGGGCGAGGGCGAGGGTCTTAATCAGGCTCCATGCCCAGCACAGAGCTGGATGCTGGGCTGGATCTTATGACCGTGAGAGCATGACCTGAGCCAAAATCCAGAGTCTGACACTTAAATGACTGAGCCACCCAGGTGCCCCTAATATTTTTTATTCTTATTTCTCTGTCTTACACACACATTGACACAGAGTGCCTATACCCAATACCTCATCTCATAGAGCTCCTTTTACCTACACAGTTATACACTTCCCATCTCCCTTTCTACTGTCTATAATCAGAACCTTAGACTTAAAAGGACCACAGTCTTTTATACCAAGTAAAACTGGCTACTATTTGTTGAGATCCATAGAATCCCAGAACTAGAGATGAGGAACTTGGGAGTCAGAACGTTTGAGAAAACTGTCCGGCAGGTGGTAGAGCTGGGACTAACGTCGGGGTCTTTTTGACTCTAGATCATGTTGTCTTAACTCGTGGCCTGGTTCTGGCACTGAGTATTTGAATTCAGTACTGACACTAGCATCTGATTGCTCTACTACTCCCCATAAATTTCCAGACTCCCCATTTTTCGTATCATACCTATATGTTTTGAAGGATTGGGGTGGGGGGGATCCTTGCCCATTCTGTTCCAGTTTGACATTGCCAGCTCCCGGTGTTCGGGGCTCAATCCCACCTAACAGTCCCCCCAGGCCATGCTTCCATCATCCAGTCCTTTCATTCATAGGCCAAATGAAATACCTTCCTTTATTTCTAGACCCTAGGTATAGAACTTCGGGTCATTCTTGCGGTCACTTTGGAAATTGTTCATCAGTGGGAGTGTTTATCCTTGACCAACAAAGTTAAAATTTGAACCTGGCCTTCCCAAACTTCCCAGCCTGAAAGTGAGGAATACTTAAGGACTGAAAATAATCAAAAGGATTTATAATGACTCACACATGCCAAATTCCTTTTGTGATTAAAATAGATATTTTTGAAATGAATAACGAAATTCACTAAATACACGTGATCCTGTCTGAATAAGATCCGAAGGTATTTTTGTTTTAGGGTTTCACTATTTTTCTGGGCTTGTATCGAGGGGCACAAGGGCAATTGATTCTCAACCTGTCTTTCTGCGAATTGATTTAGAGGTCTGTGCGTCAAAGAGGCAAAAGGATCTAGAGCTGGGACTGAGAAGTTGTGAATTCCAGACTGAGCGCATTTAGTATTTCAATAAAGTACCAGGGTGACGAAGGCTCTTTTTATATTGATGTCTGTCTGCTCTCAAAATAACTTCTATATTGTTTGGATTAATTTAATATTACTAGAATGTTTTCAAAATGATCTTAGCTATTCTCACTTCTTCTCCACATGAGCCTTATCATTACACCTCTGATTTCTAAAAAAAAAAAAAAAAAAAAAGAAAGAAAGAAAGGTACCATCAGAATGTTGACTGGGTCTTTAATAAATAGATATGCTAAATTGGGGAGAATTAACAGTTTTTCTGGTATTCGGTCTTATTACCTAGAAGTGTGTGTCCCCATCTTTTCAAGACTTAAATTTATAAGTGGTGAGCATATTTTGTTGTTTTACCTCCAAGTTATAGTAATTTTCTGCTTTTTAAAGAATGATTTCTGCTTTTACCACTGCCGTTTTATTCTTTCTACTTTCTTAAGATTTGTTTCATTTTTATTATTCTCTTTTTTTCCCCCAATTAAGAACATTGTTTGCATCCATGAGTTTTCCTATTTGTAGAGCTTTGGCTGCTTTCCATTAGATGCCATAGGTGACTGATATAACTTTCCCCTGGTCTTGTAATCAGAGTTTTAATCTTCTGTTTGATTCAATAATTGGTTAAGAATGTTTTATTTTATCTTAACTATAGAGTTTAGGGGAGTTTAGGTTAGTTTCTTTAAACTTTTACTATTTGGGGTAAGAGAAGATGTGACCCAAAATGACACTTAGTAATGATACCAATAGCTAACCTGTAGGGAGTGGTTATTACGTGCCAGCCACTATAATAATAAGCTCTGTAGAAACTCATTTACTCCTCACAATACCCATAGAAGTTAGCTATTCACATTTTACAGATTAAGGAACCAAGGTTAATAAGCCAGAATGTGACCCCAGAGTTTCTGCATTGTGTTTTCAATCCTTATAATAATTTTCACTCATTTGAATTTGTCAGTGTTATTAGGGCTTGGATAGCCCCCACTGGGGCCTTTCCTCATTGTCCTCTTACTGCTGACTGTGTCTCCACCAAACTGTGAGCTGTAAGAAGGCGGAGAGGTCTGCCCTTTTTGTGTCTTCTGTGTCTAGCATGGTGACCAGGAGCAGGGAGGACATTAATGGCTCTGTGGGGTGGAGAAGTTTAGGAGATGGCTCTATGGGTGGGATCCTGCCATGTATGCAGGAAAGAGGAAAACAGAGCCACTTTGTGAGGATGAGTTGAAAAGCTCCAAAAACTTCACCACCTTCAAAGGCTCTCAGACTCCTTTACCACTGTGTTTGAAAACTTCCACTTAAGTGTTCTTTGTTAGAAGTACTGGTTCCAGAAGGATAAAGCTGAACTGCACTGATATTTTCTGGCATAGAGAACCTATTAGCACACATTATTACAATGGCACAAATGCAAAGAATTACTAATAGGTGTCTTCTACATTTGCAGCACTTTGACTTATAAATGATGTAAGTTCCTTGAGGGTTTGAACTGTCTTTATGTATGTTTTTGTTTTGTTCCATCCCAGCAAAGTTCCTGAACATAATACGTGCTCAATAAAAGAATATTGAGTAAATGAATGAATGACTTGCAAACTTGTTATCTCCTTAAATGCTCACCTACAAAACCCAACACCAGGAGAGACCTTGAGTGCAAACCTCCTGATGTCATTTACTGAGAGGAATGGGCTGTTGAGAACCAGAGAGGAGATGACCCAAGATGACACACTTGTCTGATGGGGGTGCATGCTCACTCACAAACTGGGGCTGGCAGGAATATACTTCATGAAGAGGAAGGACAGTGATGGATTTACCTGAGCCCAAAATAGGTGCTGAGATACCTCTTCCGAATCCTGCCGATTCAGCAAGGGGTTAATGGGAGCTTTCAAGCAAGCTAGATAATTAACGGGATTAAATCTCTACCTGTCAATTAAGCCAATATATTTGAGTATAATGCTATTTAATTCTGTACCAGGAACAGTGCAATAAATCAAAGTTTACAGATGTCTTCAGCAAGCCCTTGATGGATGAAACACTGTAACTCAGAGGTGCATAGAAAATCTCAAATAAGATAACCTCCCATGTGATTAATATAGCTGTCTGCATTGGCATTGGCTCCAGAAGGTTCTAATCCAAACATGTTTAACATCACATACTTTATTGTGACAGATTTAGACACCTGAACTAACTAACCAGGCAAATGGTGCTTAATTATACTGACTCATTATGGACCTCAGCAATAAAGCTGGGACACAGAAGTATGTGTTAATTCCCATCTCACACAGTCACATACAGCATAAGCAACTCAGTGTCCAGAGGGCTTTACAGGTCTGGTACACAAAGCACAGGGCAGAGAGCTATCTGATTCCTCCAAGGGATGCTTTCCTTCTCTCTGTTCAGTGGTGCTTGTCCACATGCATTGTTTAGACTGACTGGCCCTCAAATGCATATCCTTGATCACGGGGGGAAAGAGGCGATGTGTCTATGAACATCTCCCCACTTAAAAACCAAAAGAATTGAGGTTCAAGTCTTTTCTTTCATACACAAAGGATGGCACCTATGAAAGTACATGTGCATGTCTGGAGCTCGTGTTTAAGAGGCCAAACCAAATGCTTATCAACCCTCTGCTTTGATTCTGGAATGGAATGACCTCCATACAGGTACATGGACTTAAAGTTATCAGAAGTAAGCTCAAAACTCTCAGATACAAAATTCAACTTTTCCAATAGGATCAAGCTGTTTGACTCCTTCTGTGCTAATGTCACAGTGGAACCAAGAGGAGTGGGTCTCCGGCATGGCCTGCTGATTGACTGAAAGATCGGTAAAGTGTGTCAAATGTGCAAAGATGGTGTTGGACAGAAATGAAGCATAACAATAGTCTCTGCTTTCAAAACCTACCTCATTCCTTTGGAAGAGCAGCTCAACTCATACCAAGGATCACAGTTATGGTGTTGGCTATCCATGAAACAAAAATTCATTGAAGAGAGACCGGCATACGCTGGAATTAGCCAAGAAAGCCTTCATGAAGAAGGTGAGTTTGAGACAAACGTTTGAGGGATTTGGACCAGCAGAGAAGATGGAGTAGAATTCAAGATGAGAGAAACTACCTAGAATTACGGAAGCAGGAATTGATGTGCTGGGTGAGTGAGGCAGTGAGGGGAGCTATTTAAAGAGTGAAGACTGTCTAGGAGTGGTGAATGGGATTAGCGCAACAAAACACTTCTGGAAAAGCACCCAGAGATGTCTGAACCCAAGACCAATGACATGAGAAGGACATTAATCATAATTGCCTATAGATGTGACAACATGAGAAGAGGATTTTAATAAACTTGATCAAGGGTGCCTGGTTGGCTCAGTGGGTTAAGCCTCTGCCTTCAGCTCAGGTCCTGATCTCAGGGTTCTGGGATCAAGCCCTGCATCAGGCTCTCTGCTCAGCAGGGAACCTGCTTCCCCCTCTCTCTCTGCCTGCCTCTCTGCCTACTTGTGATCACCCACTCTCTCTCTTTGTGCCAAATAAATATAATTTATTTTAAAAAAAGAAACTTGATCAAGCAGAGGCATATGGACTGGAGAAAAATGAGATGAGCTGGAAGAGGCAGATGAGAAGTTATTGCAAAATTGATGAATAAAAGCGTGAGTACCTTTAGCACCTTTAACACAGTAACATTGGTAGTGTGGGAAGAATTAAGACAAAAGGAATCAACTCAGCAGAACCAAAAGGGAGAAAATGCCCCAGTATGTCTCTTTCTTCGACTATAAATTGGAAATAGAGCTGATCACTTCTGTGATAGACTCCCCAACATCCATTCTACCCGAACACTCCTTGTCTCAGACCTGCTCTAATGGTTCTAAGTCAATCCTGACAATTCTGTTCTCACCAGTGATGGTTTCAGGATTGCACATGTGACCACTTCAGGCAGATGAGCAGTGGCTTGGGAGAAATCCTTCCTCTCTTTAAGTGAGAAACACAGGATGAGATAATCTATCTTCTCCCTTTGAGCATTGTCTCATGTGGATGTGATGTCGGAACTGCTACATTGCCTTGTTATCAACTTTGGAAAATCTGAATCCTTGAGCTGCCAAATGACTTAACCGTGAACCCCATAAAATCTCCAGACTTTTGATAATATGAGATAATTCACATCCTTTCTGTTGCACTAGTTTTGGGTTGGGGGCTTTTGCTATTTGTAGCCAGAAACAACCTAACTGATCAATAGTTGTGTCTTCTTGAGTAGAAAACTTTTATAATGCACTCTACAATGAAAAGGTACGGAAAAAAGGAAGGGGGAGTAATAATTCATAAGTTATAACACAATTTAAGTTGCAACTTGTTTTTAAGTTTTATTTCATGAGTCTATTGCTAAAAAAAACAAAAAATTAAATTATGGCACAAGAAACTGAAATTCTTCTTCAGATCTGCCAAAATCGGTATTTTTCTATTTCCGTCAACAGAAGTGCCACTAATCACATAGGGATTAGTGTCTTCCTTGTTACCTTATGTGAACAGTTGTTAATGATGGCAATAGATATTTTTGTTATTCCTTAAGAATGTTGTGGGCTGGTGGCCGGACATTTAACTTTTAGTATGCTGTGTGATTTCAGTTTGTTTTGAGTGTTGACAAAAGCTATAGTCAGCTAAAAGCACACAGTGTACCAGTTGAGATAAGCTAGATGATGCTGTAGTAATAACACCAATATCTCAGGGGCTTAACAATAAACAGTTTGCTTTGGATCTGGAAAACTCTCCAGGTAGCTCTTCTGCATGTGGTGGCTCAGTGATACCAGACACTTGGCTGTTATGACCTTCTCAACACAGGATTCGATTATCACCATGGCAGGAGAAAAGAGAGCTGGAGTTTCTCACCCCAGCAAGTAAACATTCAGCCCTGATAGGATACCTCATTTGCAGCCCGTTGGCCAGCACTCATCATACATGGACAGCCATCAGCAAGGATCACAAGATGTGTAGGCCATCCACATGCCCCTAGGAATGGGTGAGCACCAGAGTCTCTACCACACATACTAACATGTTGTAAACTTCTGAAGGGCATTACCCAGTCCTGCTGGTTAGAATCTGATGAGAAATGCAAGACCTTAAAGGGTAATTAAAGAAAATAGACATAATTTGGCAGTCAGAACCACTCCAACGAGGGGGTTCTTGGTGGACTTGCGAAAAACTGCCTTTCCACTATTAAGTCCCCTGGCTTGAACTGTTGTCCCCCTTGACCATTGTCTTCACTGTGGCTCTTAATTCCTCAAGCTCAGTACCTCGTAAGGAAAATAGAATCAGGGAAATAGTAAAGACAGATGGAACTGGATCTACCATGTGTAGGGGAGGTATTGGGAATAAATACCCAAGGACACCAGACATCCCACACTCTAAAAAGCCGTACGACATGGAAAATGTCCGAGTCTAGGCAGGCACTGTTCCAGATTCGCCCACTGACAAACTGTGAAACTCTATCCGTTGCTTTGTGAACAGACATAATGTAAGGTGGTAGATTCTCTCCCAAATTGCTCAGTATTTGGAGCAAAAGAGCTGTTTAGGAAAAGTGAGCTTCCACTCCAATGGGCTTCACACTAGCAGGAAAGCTTCTCTAACCAAATTCTTGCAACACGGCCCTCAAAAATGTCATTTCCGCTTGGTACTTACCAGCATCACATTTTACCCAAATATTTGCATTTCCCTGGTAATCTTTCCTTTACATTGTTAATAAAAATATAGGATAATATCAGCTCTCTGAGGTTTGAGAGATTTTACTTAAAAAAAAAAGATTTTATTTATTTGTCAGGGAGAACATAAACAAGGGGAGCAGCAGGCAGAGGGAGAAGCGCTCCCCACTGAGCATGGAGCCTGATGCAGGTCTGGATCCCAGGATCTTGGGATCATGACTTGGACTGAAGGCAGACACTCAACTGACTGAGCCTCCCAGGCATCCCTGGGAGATTTCAGTCATTATACTCCTGCTAGAGTCCAAGGGAGATGTTGCTCAGATAGGAGTGTGTAGATGGGCAGTACAGGAGAAGTAGGGGGGATTTCTCTGCATTGTATTTCCACCTCTGATCTCTTTGTGTTCTCCTTCCTAGCTTCTCCTCCCCAAGGCTTGACTGATCAGAGAATAGGACATTCATTGAGTGCATATTGGCAGAAGTTAGGATATGTGCATCTGGGCTCCACTTTCTCTCCTGCTTCTTGGGGCCTCAGCCAACCATCAATAAAGTGAGAAGTGGGTGGAAAAAGAGACCAAGAGTGATCTCTTCTCCCCCTGCAAGCGGCTAGTGTCTACAGAGCAAGAAGTAGATAGAAAACTCCTGAGACAAGCTCCAACAGACATCTATTCCATATTTAAGGGAAGTTAATTTGCTGAATATGTGGCAAGAATTTCAAGGCAGTGCCTGTCACTTAATAGATGCTCACTAAACATTTCTGAACAAATAACTGAGTACATTAATTGCATCTGGTGGTTGTTTTTCTTTCATAATTGAAACAGGCCTTCTGTGAATCTCAGCAGCTCTCCAACTTGCTTTGAGGCCTGGGGCAAGTTATTGAGCCTCTCTGAGATTAGTCTTCTCATTTATCAAATGGAAATTATAATGATAGTTTTAATACCCCACTGTGTTATTGAGAGAATCAAGTGAGACAAAGTATATAAAATGCCTGATAACTATAATAATAATTCTACGATAATAATGATAATAAGCCTTAAATGCTCTCTCCATCCTCTTTCCACAATTAATGGAATCGAATGAAGCATTTATTTGGTAGCTCATTTCTAAGTTCCTATTAACAGCAGAGCACTATTGTCATATAGGAAACTGTGAGTTTTCCCCAGGCTCTTTGTCACTAGAATCTCAATGCTATCATTAGTCATTTGGTAAACTGAGTCAGCTTCCATCTCCACACTATAATTTCCAGTGTTTACTTGACAGCAGAATCCCAAGAAGAGAACTAGTCTTGTTTTTCGTTGTTTTTTTTTTTTTTTTTACTTTTTTTTAGTATATTAACATATAATGTAGTATTTGTTTCAGGGGTGCAGGTCTGTGAATCATCAGTCTTACACAACTCATAGCACTCACCATAGCACATACCCTCCCAAATGTCCATCACCCTGCCACCCCCCTCCCGGCCCTCCAGCAACCCTCAGTTTGTCTCCTGAGATTTAGGGTCTCTTATGGTTTGTCTCCCTCGTCGATCCCATCTTGTTTCATTTTTATTTATTATTTTGGTGTAGGCAGTAGATAGGGTGAAATATCTAAATGAGTAAAAAGCCATACACTGAACAGGCTAACTCTGTCCCTGTTCTCACCTACCCCCTTCCCCAGCTTTGGGCCCTCTCTGGTAATTATTTGTATTATTTTCTTATATTTTCAGTTTGTTCCTTTCCATACACTGAAGGTAGCTCTGAATCTTGCTTTTATCACCTAACAATGCATTGAAGCCTCTTCCATGTTATAACATACGGAGTTACTTAGATGCTCGCCTCCTTGCTTGTTTCTTTTCTTTCCTTTCTTCCTTCCCTTCCCCTCCTTTCTTTCTTCTGCATGGGATTCCATGGTTTAATTGTATGCATGTACCATGGTTTAATTAACCAAATGCTCTATTGTAAACACTTAACGCTACTTCCAAACTTTTGTTATTACCAATAATACTGCAATAAACAATTTCATACTTATGTATTTCACGGGTGTGAAGGTGGTAAATTCTTAGAAGTGGTTTTGCTAGCCCAAAGGGTAAGTGTACTTAAGATTTTGATAGATACTCCCAATGTGGTCTTTACATGAATTCTACCATCTTCCACTCTCAGCAGAAATGTCTAAAAGGGTGAAAGAAGCATGCTTAAACCAATTTAGCAAAGGATAAATGAAGATTAATAATAAAAGCAAGCATGGGGCGCCTGTGTGGCTCAGTGGGTTAAGCTTCTGCTGCCTTCAGCTCAGATCATGATCCCAGGGTCCTGGGCTCGAGCCCCGCATCGGGCTCTCTGTTCAGCAGGGAGCCTGCTTCCCCCCCTTTCTCTCTGCCTGCCTCTCTGTCTACTTGTGATCTGTCCATCTGTCAAATAAATAAATAAAATCTTTAAAAAAATAATAGAAGCAAGCAGAACCATGGGTCAAGAGCCCCCAGGAGTGGTGGTGCCCTCAGGGACTCAGGATCCTAGCTCCTTCTCTTTCTCTAGGAGACAGAACCAGCCTCGAGAATCAAATGACATAAAGCTCCATGGGGTCTGCCTGTGGTGCAGATATTTCTACAGAACAAAAATGAAGACTCACTGGAGAGCCATCCTTCATGGCCTGCAAGTTCCACTTCCCCTGCCCTTGAACACCTTCCTTTCTTTTTCTTAGGGCTCCAGTCCCTGCACCCCTGGAAGCTGCAGAGAAAGTGGGCTCAATCACGACTGCATCTCAACCCACACCAGTTTGTGGAATGACCCATGGTCTTTAATGCCTGAGTGTGGATTCCAGGGGAGCCCTGGGAAGAAAAGGCTTGAATGATCCATGTTATAATGGATTAACGTTGGCAACTTCAGTATGAACTCATGTTTGTTTAGTGTGGGTACAGATGGATACATATAGAGGTATTTGTAGGTATGTACATATACATGGGTTGGTACACACACATATGTGTCCTTGCTCTGTTAGCTAAGAGAACCCAGAAGCAAGGACACTGCAGCAGAAATGAGTACATGTAGACATCGGATTTTGGTTTCTAATACCATTCTAGTTAAAAGAAGCAAGGCTCCTTGCAGAAATGGTCAAGTCCAGAACTGGGGCAGGAAATACAGAATGAATCTGAACGCCCTGTAGTGCCAAAAACCATGGAGGTGCTGAAAAAACAGAGGCAGAACCAGAAAACCAAAATGATAACTTCCTCAGTGAAAGAGAACAGGGCGGGGGGGTCTTCCGCCAGCTTGCCGTGGCCTCAATCCAGAGTGAGCAGCCAGCTGGTGGATGGTTGGAGCCGACGAGGGCATCTGGAGTTACCATGGGGCTCTGCTCGATGACCAATGTGGGGGTGTTCCCTCAAAATCTGAGCCTGCTCTGGAGAGTGTTGAAAAGAGATCTTTCCCATTTGGCTTGACTGAGGACCAGTGGCTGCATTCTGTGTTAGGGTACAATGAATTTGCTCCAACAAGAAAACCAATGCGCAGTGGAGTTAATTGTGAAGGAATGTGCTTCTTTGTGACTACTAGGTCCAGGATGGGCTTTTGTAGCTGGAGGGGCAGCTCTGTTCCGTCCACCTCCTCCTTGCTTCCTGTCCCACCATGCTGTCAGGCACTGGGTCTGGATGGCCAAAGCCGAGTCGCCTCACCTACCTCCCTGCTTGCAGAAATATAGGAAAAGGAGTTTTTTTTAAAGCAACTGTCACAAATGGTGGGGAGGTGTTGAAACTGCCGTCTCCACACCCACCTCAGCCATTTACCCTCCATTCCCTTCTCCTTGGTAGTTCCACACCAAGGGTCAGTGCTACTGGTCAAGGAATGCCAGGAACCCAGAGGACCTGGGGGCAGGTGCATTACCATAAATGGGAGCAGAGTGTAGCATCCACAGTGACTGGCTCTTTTCAATATGCCAGTGAGAACAGAATATAAAGTATAGACTTAAAATTCAGTACGGAGACACATAATTGATAGAAGAAGGGGCTGTGGTAGACAAGGGGTTAAAACACGCCAGCTGTGACACTGGGAACGGCTCTAGAATCATCTTTCCTGCAGGCCTTCAAAACCTGATCATTTCTGCCTGGAAACCAAAAGCCGGGCAAGGAAAACCCTTGAACTCCCTCCAGATTTATGATTCTTATTACTGCTGCCCCTAATGGGCTTGTTATCCCCCCGCCTCCCCAGACCAAAAAGGGGGGCAGGGAACCAACTTAAAAAATAGTCTGTGTAAAGAGAAATGCTATCAGGGGTGGGGGAGGGAATCAATTCCTAGATAATTCCACCTTTGTGTTAAGGAATTCTGTTCCTTTTATTTTTCTGACTTAAACTATTTTCATGGAAAAGGAATCACAGATGAGCTCCTTTGCTGGTGCCATTTCTCTGTGTGTTCATATTCTTGTCTTCCCTGTGACAAGACAATCAGTCACCGTGGAGATGACTACATGTGTCAAGAATAGAAATTTCATAATTTCAGGGGCAGGATGATGGCTCCATCCTTGGCTGATAGCTTCTCTGATCATTTTGGCTCCTCTGCTGCTCTTGTAAGAGCAGGAAAGATCTCCTTTTGAAAAGAGTTCTTCTGATTAATGTTTTAAAAACTTATTTAATTCTTTTCTCACTCTGGACTCATAGATTGGTGCCCAGCTAAAGTCACTGTCACTTTGCTGTTGTGGCAATTCCAAATGTCAACAAAAGCCTGTCCCCTGGCTTTTAGTCTTGCAGAAAATGAGAATATGCATTCGGGAACAAAACATCACCGTTTCCTAAGGGCTGTAGGTTAGCAGACATCTGGCAGAAGCCTAGAAGGTAACTTATTTCAAGGCTCTGGGTAGATCTCTGTCTCTCCCAAAACATATCTCTCAATCACATGAAATTTCGTAATTAAAAATTCTTTCCTTGAATACCTGCTGAAAGGCAAATGCTATCTTTGAGCTCCCGCTACTCACCCAATTACCTGGAAAGGCCACAAAGAGTAGGGACTCTGGGGAAGTAGAATGGGTAGGGAAATGCATGAAGCACAGGGAGAGAGAGAAGGGGGAAGCTGGGGATACAGAAACCAACATCCCTTTCTTAGCGTTTTCCCTGAAGGCAAGAAGAGCATATGGCAGAAGCTGACAACACCCACTCATCTCTTCTCTGTGCACCTGAAGTCCTCTTGGAAGCTCAGTGGGAAGTTCCCACACAGGTGATGGCTAAGCCCATCAAGCACCCGTTTCTCTTGCGGGTTTCTTCCCGCCTCATACTAGGAGCACACAAAGCTTACTCCTGGGGAGGCCAATTGTGCACCAGAGTTAAAGCCCAGGAGCAAATTCCAAGTCAGCAAGATGGGAATTGGATGAACCAAAACCTTGGCTTCCAGCTGCCTGAAGTCTTAGTCACAGCTGCATCACCGTTCATCATCAGCCTTCATTGGAATGCTTTCTTCTCTTTGATAAATGCAGGGTTTTGTTTTTTTTTTCCCCCGCTTTATTTTTAGATGCTTACCTGTTTGGGCAGTCAGGTCTAACTTTGGACTGAACCTTCTCGTGCTTCATCTAAGACTTGATGTAAGGATACTTGTGAAGTTTGAATAAAATTCCATTTCTCATTTTTAGTTGAGCATGAAGAAAAAGTGATTATATGTTTAAAAACTATAATTGTTCATTTTGTGATAAATGATCGATTCCATGAAAAAAGAACACTTGGGTGTTCCTCAAGTCTGAGGACCCCATGGGCCGAAGCGCCATTTGCCCACGGTGCCAACCCTCTCATTAATGCACCTGCATTGGCTTTCCCTCACCCATCTCACTTTCCCACTTGTTCACCATGCTTCCTGAGTTCACTTCCTGAATAAACTACTTCTTCCCCTTGCCACACTCAAGGTGTGCTTTGGAGGGAACCCAAACCATGATAGCACATCTTCTCAAACTACAGCAACTCATTCATATCCCAGCAGGCCACCCCCAGCCTATGTCACATCCTCACAAGTCCCTAGAGAAAAACATCTGTGTCAGACACACCCTTTCCCTGCTGTTCCCTGAGGCCCATCTGGACCCATGTCCACATCTTTCTTCACACTCTTGGTCTCCCTGGAAGATGATTCCCTGGCTTTTCTCCATGCCTAACTCCTTCAGGACCTATGATGCTAGTCCTTGACGTTTCTGACAAGGTGATTTACCAACATTGTAAATTCCTGGTGGGTTCATGTCGTCTACTTTTCCTTGTGACCATTTCTCTGTTTGATTGCCTCATTAGATATAAGTCTGTGCCAAAGACCCTATCAGAAGGTGCAAGAAAGAAATCCACCCTTGGCTTAACCTGATGACCAATGGCCCCCCTGTACCCTCAAATGACAAATGCTAGTAACAAAGACACCTGCAGAGATAAGCATGATAAAGACGAGAGGATCATACCAGGGGGGTGCATGACTCTGTGAGAGGAGGCAATAGTGGGTTCTTATTTTCTATCTTAATGAAAAACTGTAAATTTCACACTCTTTCAGAACAAATAGAACTGTGACTTAGGCTTCAAAATTTATGTAATTGATTACTTGGATTTTTGACAGTTCGCTTGTGCTTTCAACAAATACCCCTTTCTTCCCTAGGAAGTTCATCATATGGTGGTAGAGGGGG
Organism: Pteronura brasiliensis; assembly: GCA_004024605.1. NCBI lineage: Eukaryota > Metazoa > Chordata > Mammalia > Carnivora > Mustelidae > Pteronura > Pteronura brasiliensis. The sequence continues at coordinate 74,574 of PJEN01006930.1, forward strand.
TGGTTCAGGGACCCCCGATTATTTTTCTTTCTTTCAACTGCAAGGCAATTACTGCCTAAAACATTTATTTGGCACTTAGCTGAAGCCACGTTGCATTTTTAATTCCTTTTTCTACTCACAAAAGCCCAGCTTCCCCAGGAAGGCATCTTGCCTTGTACTTCTCCTAGGATCTGATAATTACCAGGCATCTAAAAATAGAAAAATAAAATTTTCTCATTATTGACGAGAATGTTGACACTTTTCTGAAAAGTATTATGAAATTGTCTGCCTTCTTGAAGAGAGATGCCAGCAGAACTGGATCTCAGCAAAGTCACCATGCCCTAATACGGTTCTACCCTGAGTTTTGATTTTCTGCCTTCTTCCTCAGCATGAGGCTGTTAGCCAGCTCTCCCACCCCATAAGACCCATTTCATATACCTCCCCTTCTGCACTACCGGTCCCTTCCCAGTTCCCAGATTATAATCTGCAGCAATTTAAGAATCCAATATCCCAGGTGGGATTTGGCATGAAGGGGAGAAGTCACCAGGTACCTGCCCTTTGCTCCGCAGCTCTGTATGTCCATATGGATGGACATATCCAGTGCTCGCAGATTGTTCCCTTCTTGTTTTCAGGTTGGGGCTGTCCGTTGCAGAAGGCCAACTTCCCTATGTACACGAGGTCTTGGGCAAGTGTGGACAGTGCCTGGTCAATGTTAAGTAACACAGACAAAGGAATCATTGATGCCCTAAAAGCCAACATGAAAACCTCCTGTGCATAGCTGTGACTCATGCAATTCCACTCCCAGCCTTGGTTTCCAGAACTGGAAAAACAGAAGAGATCTCACGTCCTCAGAATTCGGAAACACTTATGACCAGCATCAGCTTTGCCCACACAGGACAACCTTCCTCAGTGCTCCCTTCCATCAACTTTGCTTTGGCCTGTGGCCTGAGAACCTCACTCCTTGCAGGCAACCTCGGGCAGCCATCCTGGATCAACCATGGAAATTAACTGCAACCCATGTCCTTCTCGAGATGTTATAATAGTATCAAAATGGGCATTCCAGTGGGAAACAATAACAGCAACATAAAATGCATTTTTAAAATGTTCATTTAGGGGCGCCTTGGTGGTGTAGTCGGTTGAGTGTCCAACTCTTGGTTTTGACTCAGCATATGATTTCAGGGTCGTGGGATTGCGTCCTGCATTGGGCTCCACGCTCAGTGTGGAGTCTGCTTGAAATTCTCTGTGCCTCTCCTTCTGCTCATGCTCTCTCTCTCAAATAAATCCTTAAAAAATAGTTTGCTATCTTTGTCTTTTTTACAATTGTTTGTTCTATAGGCAATGTGCCATTGCACACCAATAGAGAGGCCCATCTAGCTGAACAACTGATTGTGTTTGTAATACAAGATCTTGGGAAATTTGAGTTAGCTCATTAGACACTGGGCTTCTCCATTTTAATGGACTTAGCCATCACAACACTGGATGCACACGTCCCCTCCCGCAGTATTGAATCCCTACCAGAAAAGCTTGCTCTGGTAGAAAGAGAACCGAGTAGCAGTGTTGGTCTACTTTGATGGAAAATCCCAGAAAGTTCATTTTTCTGGCTATTTGAAGTGTTATACATGCCCAGTCAACCAACCTGAGGAGTCTGCTACTACTGTGCTGGTTGGTAGTGAGTGTCAGTGGAAAGTTTCTGCAGTTGAAACCAGTCAGCTAAAGAATGTTCCATGTCAATAATGGCTCAGCTGTTGTTGGAAAATAGCAGTGAAACCAGCCATTCCTGGAAAAAATTCACCAGCTTTTTGGTAGTCAAAAAAGCTATGCATGCAGGTGTAGAGAATTCAGTGTTAAGCCAAGGTCTACCTGGAGATCCCATGACTACTAGGCTGGCCAACAAGCTATATGGCACCTCAAATATACTTTGTGTGGACAAAGATGAGGCCAACCGTATCTCACAACCTGCGTAGGTTCTAGGGTAGGTATTTCTTATTTGCATTTTATAAATGAGTCTCAGAAGATTTAAGCAATCTGCCTAAGGTCATCCAACTAGTAAGAAGTGGGACCAACTTTAAAATGTTTGATTTTTCCACTGAAACTACTACACCTTCTGAAGAAGAGGTCTATTCAGAAATGAATCTTCTGGCAATACAAATTCTTCTCCTGTGTTGATATTCAAAAAGCCTACGCCAGGGTATTGACCAATTGGAAGAGACCTAGCAGTTATTGTGTACAACCAGATGGGAGCATGTCCACTAAATACCTGCCCCTCCAAATTAGTCCATGAATGAAACTCAGAAAAGTGCATGAAAGGTCATTGCCATCAGAATAATTTCAAATGATATTTTGATGATAAATGTAGGTTGCATAAAATCATAAAATATTTAAAAGTATATAGAAAAAAAAAACAAAAATTTCATGTAATTCACACACACAGACCCTTGCTGTAGGTAGGCTCTTGCCTTTTTCACTTATAAACATGTTTTCATGTCATTAAGAAAATCTCTGGTGACTTCATATTGATAGCTATTTAATTTTAGAGGTAACTGATTTCATTCTCTTATTGTAAATTTTGAGGATTTCAAAGCTTTCATTTATCTAAATAATGTGTTGATAAATATCTTTGTGTGGCTGAATTTCTGTTTGCCTTTAAGTTTATGTCCTTAGGAAAATTCCTAGAACAATTACTGATAAAGATGATCACAGAACCACCTTTCATTCAAGACAGCTACCATCAATACCAATAATTATCATCCTCATCCTTATGGTTATTATCTTTATTATCTCTCACCTAACCCCATCATGTTGTCTCACATCCCTGCTGGCTCCCCCTTCCTGGTTCCCCAGTGCTACTAGGATAAGATTCAGTCTCCTTCACATAGTTTACAAGGCCATGCATGAGCTAACCTTGTCTTGCCCTCTCTGTTTCTGTCTCATCTCTTGCTATTTTATTCTTGAACTTCATGTTCTAGCAACATTACACAACTTGCCATTTCCTGAGCATACAGGAAGGTCTCCAAAATTTGCATATGTAGGTTTCTTGCCTGGGCCACTTTCTTAACCACCAACCCCCGAATTCACCCTCTGAGTTCTTGCCAATGTCTCCCATTTATGTTTTGGTATTTTCTTTAGTAAAGAAGCCGAGTCATCACATGGCGCCTCATCCCAGGACCTCCTTATGCTCCCACCGCCCTGGGTAATCATTTGTCTTGCTGCAGTGTAACTATCTTCCCCACCAAATACTAAGCTCCTTGGGAATAGGGACTGTGTCATGCTGGCTGTTTTGTCCTCAGGCTTTTGCAGGTCTGACCTCTGGTAGGCTGGGAATAGATATTTGTTGAGTGAACAGAACACCATCCATGAGTAAAGTGTTGGTTTGCTACTCTGATTGAACAAATCTGAGAAGGTACTCAAGAGCTGAGCTGTTGTGGACCCTGGAAGGGGGCCATTTTCTTGAAGGATTTTTTTCTGATTAGAAAATAATGCATCTCAGCAGAAATGGCAAGAAATTCAAACCAAATGTTTAAGGCCCTGGTTAGCACAAAGGCACGGAGAGAGGAGGAAGGTACATCCACCTGTCATCCCACCCTAAGTTTAGATGGTAGGTCTAGATGGTAGGTCTAAATGCTAAGTTCGAATAGGAAATTCCCATTCTCATGAATTGACAGTTCAGGAATGGATGGATGATTCCTACTTTCAAAAGCCCACAGTATGGAGATCATCATCCCATCATGGCCCGAGGAGCAAAAAAACAAAACAAAAGAAAACAAAAACCATGTCCAGGGAGGTGGCCTTTCACACTTTCCATATCTGCTTTCCAGATACTAAAAGGAATGTCTTCTCATGTGTACCCAACACCTACAGATGAGCTACCAGAATGAGCTGCCAGATTCCAGCACTTTCTAGACTCTTCAGAGGAGACAGGCTTGTGGTGACTCATTCTGCTGTGATCTGCCATTTCTACTCACCCTTGAGCTGATGTGTCAGTACAAATACTTCAGAGCTGGCCAGCCTCCAAGCTATCAGAAAGATGGACATTGCAGTGGAAGAATACAGAATTGGACATCAAATAACCTGAATTCTGGTCCAAGGTTTGTAAGTAACTTGATTGTATCTATTTCTCTATGTGTCTGTTTCCTCACCTGGAAGTAGAGGCATTTGGGTATAGTCCTTCCTGAGATCACCTCCTAACTCACAGATTTTTCTAATTTGACTCCTACACAGCCCTGTGCTTGGCACTGTTGGGAATCATTGAAATATACAATATGATTTCAGTCCCTAGGCAAATTTGGGGGGTGGGGGGAGGACAACCCGGAGTGGTTTACACATTCTTCCATTTTTGTAAATGCTAAATAAAGGGTTATTGTCACACCATTGGACATAAAGGAAAGGTTTCAGGAATGGACAGAATTTGAGCCTGTCCTTAAACTAACCCACTTAGCAAAGGCCCTTGGCAAGAAATAGTCCCTGCCATAAGCCAGAGCCAAAGTCCTTATGTCATAAAATGGACCCTCCACCAGGGTCCTAGAGGAGCACTAAGAGAGTGGGTGCTCAGTAAAGCTTGTGAGATGCAATAAGACAGGTGTACTCTTGTCCAGTCTGCTCTACCACCATACTTGTCTGTAATACCTTATCCAGAGACTGAGTCTCTGCGACCCCACTATTAATACTTTTATTTTTTTTTTAAAGATTTTATTTATTCATTTGACAGACAGAGATCACAAGTAGGCAGAGAGGCAGGCAGAGAGAGAGGAAGGGAAGCAGGCTCCCTGCTGAGCAGAGAGCCCGATGCAGGGCTTGATCCCAGGACCCTGGGATCATGACCTGAGCCGAAGGTAGAGGCTTAACCCACTGAGCCACCCAGGCGCCCCACTATTAGTACTTTTAAAGATTGTTTTAGCTTAGCATCGTATGGCATGCCTATATTTCCAAAAGATGTTGCCATTAGTCCGTGAAAATGGAGTCTTCATCTCTGACCCTTCACCTTGGAGGAAAGAGGGGTTGAGAACAAAAGCTGGGCAGGCACGAAGTCAGGATTAAACTGTACAGCCCCTCCGTGACTCGTACCTCCCCCACCTCTCTCCCCATTTGGACCTCCTATTATCCAAATGAGTCATCTACTACTGCTTGACTCATCTGGTAGGTTAGCTGCCCAACGAACCATGGAACTTTAAAGGCTAAGAAAATTTCCAGTGGTTCACCATGTACACCCATCACATAAGATTGTGCTTCCCGTCCTGTGTTCACCTTTGGATTTTTAAATGGTGTGGAGGCACATAGAAACGGAAGAGAGGGGAAACAAGGTAAGAAAAGGGAAGAAGGGGTGTTCTGGAATGTTTATCTGGCTTGGAAGTAGGGGACGGACATGAAACCAGTGGAGGACCATCTCTGTGGCACTCCAACTGGCCCCATGTCCCACCTAAGGCTTCAAGTCTCCATTGTGTACCTGGTCGCTGGAGAAGTAGCAGGGTGATCTGTAAATCATGCAATGTGGATTTACTTTCCTAATTGCATTTTTCATATGCTATTAAAATGAATTTGGACTTGACCTTATTAAACAACAGGGAATTCTCACAGGTTCTTAGTCAAGGGAAAAACTTGAACACAGCAGCTTACATTTTGTGTCTGCCAGAATCATGGCAGGAAACAAAAGGCACATTCCAAAGGGGTGTTTGATGAAAGCTCACCAGAGGGACAATACCTGATGATATGGGTGGATGTAGGGAAGCCAGCAACGGAGAATGGAGGAGACCTGGAATGGCCACTGTGACTGGATGGAGCTCTAGCTTTGGGAGGCAGACAGCTGCCTGCCAAAAGCTGTTGGTAGAGGATCACAGTGTGGCTGGAAGGGAGGGAGCTGGTGGACTGGCTCTGATGTCCCTTTCCTCTCAACTTCTAGTCCCCCATGAAAGCCTCCTATTGGCTGAACACAATGAGATCCATGGAGAGAGCAAGAGACCCCCGGAAGCTGTCCATTCAAGCCAGATTCCCAGCATCACAACAGGGTGCAGATGGGAGGGGCTGGGTCTGCAGGGGCAAACAGAGAACACCTAGCCTATCTCTGTGTAGTATATTATGATATCCAGAGATCTAGATCTATAGATAGAGCTCTATTTTGTAATCTCATTTGGTCCTTACCACAATCCTAGAGGGTTTTCTCATTTTTCAAACAAGGTCAGCTTGGCTCTCAGAGATCAAATCACTGACCCATCTAGAAGAGGTGGCAAAGTGAGGACATCAATCCAGGTTTTGACTCTTTGAGATGTCACTCCCAGCCTGTCTTTTCTCAAATTCTACTGTCCCCCTTTTCTTTACCCACCCAGGGTTCACCTGGGCTTCATGTTTAATTCAAACCTACTTGAATGAAGTCGCTCTGTCAATCCTGTTCCTTCTGGTTGGCCCTTAGTGGTGGTCAACACCAAAGTACGTAACAGCCATTAGTTTGTATTGTTCTGAGGTGTTGGTCCCTGAGTTCCAGAGTCGTCTTAAGATCAAGAGGAGATTCCTTTGGACACAACCTCCATCAGCACTGGGCACATCCTACCACTCAGCAAACGATCAATAAATACTACCTAAATTTAAATAAGCAGCATGGGAAGGTAGTCAGGAAATTGCGTGTGAACAAAAGTACACACACGTCTGCCACGGTTCAAAGCAGGACAGAGTCACTCTGACCGAAAGGGACTGGATAGCAGGAATCAGGCACTCTCATAATTATCGGGTGGGCAGAAGTAAGGGGGCCATCGTTAGGCAACTGGTTTCAAGATCAGATTACTCTAGTTGTGTTCACGGGTCAGGGAGCTGTTGCTCCTAATGACACCAACGCAACTCCTCACACTTCCCAAGTGGTGACCAGACCCTGGGAGTGGAGTGAAACCACCACACACGTTCACCTCTAACTGACCTTCTTCCAACAGCTACTGAGCAGGAGACAGCCTTGGCTTGCTTCTCCATTACTCACGCAAATTCACTTCACTGGCTCGGCCTGAATTACACCGAGACCCCCATAGCTGTAAGAAAGAGCGGGAAGGCAGTTTTTGGCCTCTCCTCCCTTGCAGTATTGAAGGGAGCAGAGAGGGGAGTGGGAATGGATTCTAAGTGCTAACAGACTGCCTGTCTATGAGGTGCAGACAGACATAGGGCATCTAGGTGCTGCCATGATCCAGAAACTAAGATGGTGTCATGGCGGCTGGATACCTAGGAGGGTCGATAGGCTTGGTACACATTATTTTGAGGTGTTTTATATTGAGTGCTTTTATTCCATTCTGTGAATTTGGTAGGTCCTTCAAGATCAGCCTTGGAAGGGAAGCACTGTCAAAGAAACAATCTATAACAGGAAGGTGTGGAGCGGAAAGGCAACTAGCCTTCCCTGGGAGCTGGCAGGGGTGTAGAGGGGTGAGGTCAGCATACCTGGTGCTTTTAGGAAGATGAACCTAAGTCTCTTGAGCACCATCAACTCATTCAAAGTTCCCTCTCAAGCCCTCCACTCCCCTCAGCAGCCAAACCCAGAGCCAATGGGGGTGGTGGAGGGGGGGGGTGTCACTGTCTTGAGCCTTTCTTGGTCAATGGGGCCCCCTAGTGGTGTAGCAAAAACACTGTGTTTTCTGTAGGGTCGCAGCAAGTTAGTTCAATTTGAACTCAACTTTTAGATGGAAAAAACTCCATCTAACAAATCTAAGCGAGACCATGAGCAAATTGGATCTGGAACTCCTAACACTTAGCTCACAGCAACAGGGGCATCATTCACCTCTCCTCCTGATGTACCAGGCTGACTTTAGCTCGTCATGACTTAGTGGTTCTCAGCAGGGGCTGTTCTGCCCCCCAAAGGCGCATTTGGCAAAGCCAGGAGACACTTGATTGTCACTACTTAGGAGAGGGTGCTACATCCCATCAAAATGCCAGTAGTCCCTCAGTGGAGAAATTCTGCCTCGGAAGAGGACAGTTTTCCCCTCAGGATGTCACCAGGCTCAAACCCTCTGCATTGCTTCCAGTTATCCTCAAACCCAAGACCCTGAGAGAGATGCAAAAAGAAAAGGGCTAAAGCCCACAAATTTCAGAGTCATTTGGATGGTAGGGTGGCTATTATTTTAAAAAAGGTTGGGAGGGGGGATGTGGAGACAGAGACAAGCATTGGTGAGGACACTGGCAGGAATGTAACATGGCGTAGTTTCTGGGGAAAATGAGATAATGTTTCCTCCAAAAGTGCAACATAGAATCACAGGATACAATCCAGGAACCAGCAGACAACCCAAGAGCTGAGAGCAGGGACTCAAACCGACACTTGTACAAACCACTGTTTATGAAAGCGTTACTCACGATGACCCAACGGAGGATACAGCCCAAATGTCCATCAACAGAGGAATGGGTAAACGAAACATGATCTCTGCAGACAATGTCATTTTATTCAGGTTTAGGAAGTGATGAAACTCTGAGATCTGCTATAACAGACAAATTTGAAAACAGTAAGTGAACTAAGCCAGACACAAAAGGACAGATATTGTGTGATTACCCGCTCATATGTGGTACCCGGGATAGGCAGATTCATAAACACAGAAAGCAGAACCGTGGTTGCCAGGGACTGAGAGAGAGAGAGAGGAATAGGGAGTTCTTGCTTCATACAGAGTTTCTGTTTGGAAAGACGAAATAATTCTGAAAATGGATAGTGGCATTGCTCAAAAACATTAATGCCACTGAATTGTACACTTGAAAATGATTAAAATAGTAAATTTTATATTATGCATATTTTATCACAATCACCCCCTCCAAACTTGGGTGGGTCACAGCTCTTTTAGCTCAAATAGCAGCCAAGGTCAGCAGGGTCCAGCGCTTGCCAAGACCCTCTGCCTGACCCACAAAGGACCAAGAGTGGGTTTGCCAGGACTTAAGCCAGGGCCTGACATATTAACTGAGGGTTTGCTGCACATGGCTTTGACTGCCCAGGGCTCAGATTGGATTTCCCGGGGTTGGGGACAGCTGGCAGGAATGCAGCTGCCCCTTTGGTCACCAGGAGGGCATCACTCAAAAGTCTGAAATGGACGCACAAGGAGCTTCCCAGAAGGCCTTTTGGCTTCCATTGCAGATTCAGCAGGACTGTCTTTCTGTGGGGAAGAAGATAAGAGAGCAGGGCTGGAAGGAGGACAGTGCCAAGTCCTTCTGGTGGCCCCCGAGTCTCTGCTGCACGCGTGAGAGGTCAGCTCAGCTCAAGACAAAGCCATTTCACTTCTCTTAGTCCATGGCACTAAGGGGGCATCTCAGGCTTTGTGGGCGTGCGTGTGTGCACACCTGGGAGGTTTGTTTCCCATTGTCCTCTGAGTGAATGATCTCTGGCTTTAGAACATTAGGAGGATGATTCTAAGGCTGTGGGTTAAATTCTATTTACAAACCAGATAGCATTACACAGTGAAAACTGCTTTGGGTCTCAGAGAACACCCTGGTCTCCGACTGGCCAGCTGGCACAGGGAAATCGGTAAAGGAATAGAGAAGAGTCTGGACAAGATGTCCACACCCAGCCTTGCCCTGGCCCTGCAGGAGACTGAAGCCTTTGTACAGCAGGGAGCGGTACCTAGGGATATTGGTATCTGGCATGGCACACATGCTGATTTTCACTCAGAGGATGCTGCAGACCCCAAGGATACCCTGTTGGCGGTAGTCAGCACTTCTGGCAGCTGAGTTAACTTCATGATTCTCTTTTTGAAGTTGCAGGCAGGGTGTGCTGTGTATATACCCCCAACTTTTTCCCAATAACCCTTCGGGGATCCCCATTGAGAGGAGTCAGTAGCCAGAGAGGGTAGTAGCATGGCGAATGTGGGTCCTCAGCTCTCAGGACTGAGGATATCTGTATGTCCAGCCCCTGCAGAATCCACAGGCCATGGGGCCACTCTCCTGGTGGAGACCTTGACTGGCAGTGTTAACGGGGTGGCGGGGTTCTCCTCAGACAACCGCAGAAAAGCCCTTCACCCCAGGACCGAGAATAGAGTCACAAAAACCATGGTTCTCTAACACCTGCACGCTAGGGGTAAGGCCACACCCTGGTGCGTCCATCAAGCATGTCCCTGTCCATTGCCTACTTGTGCAAAGTTTGTGGCAACTAATCTCTTGAAATCTCTTTACCTCGCCACCCAAAATTCAGTGTAATAACTCCCATCCCTGTGTTGTGTTCGTGTTATTCTCCCTGAACAGGTTGTCTTCCCATTCTCACTCATTTATTCGATGTCTCCTGGTTTCTACCCATCTTTATCCGTCCTGTTATTTAAGCAAGCCATCATACAAAACGAGTTTTCTTCTGGAACCGATTATGTGCAACTCCAAAGTCTGCCACCAGGTGGCGGCAGCACGCTGCGCTTTGCTATCCCGGGTCGCCCAGGGGACTGACGTTTGCCAGGAACCCACCTAGGGCCAGAAGTTCACTTTACCCTACAGTGACCTTAGCTAGGTATTACCACTCCCACTTCACAGATGAGAAGACTGAAATTCTGAGAGGCTAAATAACCAGCCCAAGAGCACGTCTGGCTGCTTTAAAAGCCCACAGTGTTTACACTGAGTTGTGCTCTCGAGGCAGAGTTTCTTTCTTTTCTTTTTTCTTTTTTTTAATTTTAATTTTTTAAAAATTTCTTTTCAGTGTTCCAGAATTCACTGTTTATGCACCACACCCAGTGCTCCATGCAATACATGCCCTCCTTAATACCCAGCACCAGGCTCCCCCAACCTCCCACCCTCCTCCCCTCCAAAACCCTCAATTTGTTTCTCAGAGTCCACAGTTTCTCATGGTTCTTCTCCCCCTCCCATTTCCCCCAACTCCCTTCTCCTCTCCATCTCCCCATGTCAGAAGCTCCTTACTCTCTGCTGTCTTTCTTGTCCTCGTGTGTGCGGCACACTTTGCATGCAGTCAAGGCCCTCTCTGTTCCCGTCTGGCCCCTGCCCTGGGAACTAGGTTGCCACTTTCCATGTTCTGAACCTCCCCCGCCTTCCAGGCTCCATGGGACTCCCAGAAAGGGTTCAACCCCTTGTAAGGGCTTGACGGGTGTGACTTGCAGCATGGGGGGGAAGGGGGACGTGAGTGCTTACTAAACTCTAGCTCTAGGGGGTAAAGTCTCCAGGGCTGCCAGGTATCACCTTAAAGAGGAGGAGGAGGGGGTTCAGCCTGTCCACGCCATCCAAGATAGCTGCTATCCAGCCCCAAGAGTGACCTGAAAACCCACCAGCCTCCCCAGCTTCCCTTGGGCACTAGAAGAGGGAGATAGGGCACTAAGAGAAGTAGCAAGGCTTCCGGTCAGTATCTTGGACATGAAGAAGACAGCGAGTAGCCTCTTCTCAGTCCCATGGCGATGATCCTTTCATGCTGGGAGACTCTTCTTACTTCGCAATGTCCTTTCCACTAGGGATGATCCTGACCTAGTACCACTTACTCAAATGCCCCGACCCCAGGAGGGCAGAGTCCGACAGCTGGCCGGGGGCTCCTGCCAAGCTGGTGTGGGATGCTTTTCCCTCAATATCTGGATGATAACAAAAGCAGAGGCAAATGCAGCCAAGAGCCAAGCTCTGAGTGGAGCGTGAAAATGCAGGAGGTGGGAGTGGGGAGCTTACAGGGCAAGAAGGGGCAAGAAGTAGAAAGAGAACACAGAGCTGGAGCCAGGAATCCACCGTGAAAGAAGCAGGAGCAGGGTGCTAGTGGGAAATAAGGGGAGACCCCACTTCCAGGAGGCGCTGTTGGCCTCACCTCCCTCTGATGTGGCTCAGGAGGGCTGTTGACAGGGAAAGTCAGCAAAGCACACGAGCTGTGTTGGACCCCACAAATGGAAAATGAGGTTCTGGAGATTGGCTTCTAACAGCGGTCTCTGATCCTAAGAAGAAACTCTGAAAGTGGGCCCCCCAAATGCCAAGGCTCCCAGAATCCACCTGAGATAACCCACAGCTCTTGGGCACCGTCATTTAAAGTGGTACGTGGTGTGGGCAGCAAAACCACCAAACGCTGGTGTGCTGGGAAAATACCGCAAAAGCTACTGGGGCTTCCAATGTGGCTGGACTGGGATTTGGCTGGAATTTGATGGTGGTGTAAATAGTGACCTCCTTCCCCCCCCCTTAAGATTTATTTATTTATTTTAGAGGGAATAAGAAGGAGAGAGAGAGAGCTCAAGCGGGAGGGGCAGAGGGAGAGGGAGAAGCAGTCTCCCCACAGAGGGCAGAGCCTGATGCCAGGACTTGGTCCCAGGAGCCTGAGATCAGGACCTGAGCTGAAACCAGGAAGCCAAGGGGAAGGCGCCATAAAGAAGAAGAATACAAACACCAAATAGGACAGATAGACACCAGCTTGCTCCTACCTTCTGCCACCATTGCTGTCACCAAAAGAGACCAGCCAGAGTAACCCCTTCCTGCCACTCTTTTAGCCGTCAAACCGCTCTGTTGTAGAGAGAGAATATTTAACCCCTCTAAGAAGAATCTCCGATAGGAACCCCTACTGTTTGAGCAGCCAGAGTCAAACCATCTTTCTTATATCATTTCAATATTATTAGGAAGCAGAGAAAATCAAGTGTCCAACTCAGCCGTGTGTTACTGAGTGGTTATATCCCGCCCGCAGGCTCCAGAGTCTGGGTGCGGCTGCCATCTGCCTGTCTCCTGCCAACTCAGGAAGCCCTTTCCCACATAGAGTCTTGCTTGAGGCTCATAGCAGTGGTGAAGTAAACCAAGACCTAGGGACTGGAGATGACCCAGCCCAAGCCACGGAGCTGATGGGTGAGTCGGAACTTGAACCTAGCTCCTTTAATTCCAAATATCACCCCCACCTCATTTCCTCTCTCTCTCTCTCTCTCTTTCTTTCTTTTGGTAGGTTGGGGACAAGTGATATAAAATAAGATCAGTTTGAGCAGTTTTTAAAAAGCTAAAATTTTCATTTTGGAAGATTGTCCTGTATCCTGTATTCTGTGACAATTTCTTTCCTGCCTTTTTTTTTTTTTTTTTTTTTTTTGGCATTGAAATGTCCTTTCTTGACAAAATGATGCTGATTGTGGATGGTAGAGTAACGCTTTTTTAATTCAAGCCTTACTTGTCAGGATTAAAAAATGACAGCCCTATGTTAGCTTCCAAAATTTGTATTGGAAACTTCTCTGGTGTTTGACATCTGAGAACCCCAGGGACAGTAGCTTGGGGTACACAGTGGTCTCAGACTTCCAGGTGCTTGCAACAGCTGGGAACCCTGCCAAGTCCAAGTTTTCAGACTGTCTCCTCTCTAGTCCACATCAGGAATGCTGCTTCTTTGCCGAGGGAGTGACAGCGCTTCGGCTCCATGGCTGCTGCCCGTGTTAGCCCTGTCACCACCTCGTGGGTATCAGCAGGGATGGGAAAGCCTCCCCTCAGGTCAAGCTGGTGGCGGATCCTTCCAGGGGCTACAGCTGCTTGCTGGCTCTTGGGAGAGAAAAGGACCTCGCCGTACGTCTTGAGCGACTTTGTTACCTCAAATATTCTGTTATACAAAATGGATTCAGTACTGCACCATTTGGAAGAGAGGTTTGTGAACCACTAGATCTCAGCTGTGTACTCGCTTGGGCTTTAACCTTCCAATGCTTCCTCTATGCCTACACATTAAAATGGAAAATCTTAAATTTGGGTCATGCCCATGCACAGTTTGATCCTATTGCCCTTTCCAAGAAACCCCAGCACTCCCCGCCACCATTCCACAGCAGTCATGGAAGCCGGTCCATTCTCCAGCACCCCCACAATTTGTCCCATCCCACTCCTCACCTGTCATCACATTTTTTTTTTTTTAAGAGAGGGAGAGAGGTAGGGAAGGGTAGAGGGTGAGGGAGAGACTCTTAAGCAGGCTTCACGCTCGGCATGGAGCCCAAAGCGGGGCTCAGTCTTGTGACCCTGAGATCATGACCTGAGCCGAAATCAGGAGTTGGACGCTTAACTGACTGAGCCACCCAGACACCCCCCCAAACTTTTTTTAAAAGTAAGCTTTACACACAGTGTGGGGCTTGAACTCGTGACCCTAAGATCGAGAGTCTCATGATCCACTGAAGAGCCAGCCAGGCACCCCTGCCTTCACAATTTTATGCTGAGTGGGGAGGAAGGATGGAGCTGTAGCTCGATCTCCCATTATCCAAGGACGTCTGCCATATTGGGGATATACTCAGCATCTCCCAATTGTGATGCTATGCAAATGTTTGCCTTTTTTTTTTTTAAAATGACTAAGCTCCACCAAACTACCCCCAATCAGATGTCAACATTTCCAGAGACCATTACTAAGAGAGTTGTAAGAGAGGATATTTGTGAATGGAATATGACTTGATCTGCTTTATGTCTAATCTAAAAGCTGGGGTGTTGTGTGGGCTCCAGAACTCCCCTGCAATCCACTCTGGCCCCTTAAATAGGTAACACATGCTCATCTAGGCTTGGGGATTTGTTGGCAACCCCTTTGGCTGAAGTCCCTCACACTGAGAATCTTATGTGGTCCCTTGGTCTGATGACTTCACCTCCCCAAGTCCTTCTGTGTGGTGACACTCCTCCATCCCCCACCCCTACCCAGGAGGACTGTGTTGGAGAGATGTCTGTTCTCTATACTCTTGGTGTTTGAAGACAAGGCTCCTTCAGAACCACTCACCTGCGCACCCAAGCTGTGATGCCTCACTGGATCCTTGTGGTACCCACTGTCCTTGCTGAAGGATCAAAGCCACCAAGCTCTTCTCTTTGCTGTAAACCTTCTGTGATTGTCCTTCCCACTTCTTGCTGTGGCCAGGGCAATGGCCTCCCCAGCCCCACTGCTAAAGGAGCTCATTTCCTGCATCCCATGTCTGCTTGAGAAAACGCTGCTGTCCTGTTGAAGCTGGCCCACCATTGTCTTCCCTGAGGGTGGACAGACCCCAGGGAGAATCTTCTCATTTTTCCTATCTCAGGCAGATGGGAGAAGAGACCTTGAAATGCTATGTCCCCTGGACTAGACCTGACTTGGGAGTCAAACAGTGTTGCCTGTCATTCTGAGAACCTCAAAAGGTTGTCCCATGTTCTCACTGTCTCCCATAGGAAAATATGAGCCAGGGCTTCTCCATAGGGAGTCACAGGAACGATCGGCTCAATTCACCTGAAATCGCTTTCCTCAGCCCCACACACAGCAGCTGAACTGAGGTGTCTCGTGTCATTAAAAATGTGTCCAGATGTACCTTGCTGATACCCACTCCCTATGATGTGCTGTAGAGAACAATGTCCTTCAAAACATCTTCCCCAGAATTAGCCAAACTCAAGGTTAAGGGTGCAGGAGTCTAAGATGCCAAGTTAAGTCTGCCCAAGATTTCTGGCACCAACTGCAAGCTTGGGGTTTTCCCAAAACCATCCTCAGTTTTCATCATTCACTAGAATGACTCACGGAACTCAGGAAAGTGCTATATTTACACTTACAGTCTTTTTTTCATAGCACAGAGAAATAAAACAGAGCCAGCCAAACAAAGATACACAGGGCAAAGTCTGGCAGACTCCCAAATGTGAAGCTCTTGTGTCTTCAGGAACATGTTACTCTCTTGTCCTCAATGTGGACAATACAGTGTCTTGCCAGTGAGCTCATCCAGGCTTCAGTGTCCATAGTTTCTTCCTGTAGACACGACTGACTGAATCTATTGCTATGTGGTTGACCAGAACTCCAATCCTCTAATCACATGGGTGGCCTCTCTGGTGGGGCTGGTCTCACCCTAATTCACCTGGTTAGCATCAACTATCCAGTAAGACCCAAGGGGCCCACCGTGAATAACAAGACATTCCTATCACTCAAGAAACTCCAACGATTTTGGCAGCTAGCTCCCAGGAGCCTGGACAAAGGCCAGACCTCTGCGTGAGTGAAATAAAATATCCTCTACACACATCTCTAGGACAAAACAAAGTCTCCTGGGGTTGTTTGTTCTAACATTCCACTGTGTCTCATAGACCAATGGCATAACATTAAACACAGGTCAAAAAAGTCATCACACTGAGCAGAGCCCAAAATAATGTGGCCAAAGTGTGAGGTCCTTCTTTTTTTTTTTTTTTTTAAGATTTTATTTATTTATTTAACAGACAGAGATCACAAGTAGGCAGAGAGACAGGCAAAGAGAGAGAGAGGAGGAAGCAGGCTCCCCGCTGAGCAGAGAGCCCGATGCGGGGGCTCGATCCCAGGACCCTGAGATCATGACCTGTGCCGAAGGCAGAGGCTTTAACCCACTGAGCCACTCAGGTGCCCCATGAGGGATAAATTAAGAGTATTTTACAGGATATCTCCATTGTATGCCCTATGCCCTGGTGGAAAACTTCCAAAAATAGAATTTCTCTCAGCTAAGCTTTTGAGAGCTATGGAGTCAAGTTACACTCCCTGATAACCATTGGAGAGCAGGTAGTTCATGTTGTGGCTAAGCGTCAAACCATGTGTCTTAAGAGTCTGCTCAGTGTGGTGTGGGAATGACATCCTCTGATAAATGTAGAAAAGCTAATAAGGATACGTTCCTACCTACAAAGGCCCTCCCCACCCCAAATGTGACAAACTTGGAGTATCCCTAGCTCCTGAATGGATTAAAAATATATCGCTTTCCAAAATGTACGGGATATATCAAATTAGCAGCATTCTTTCTGCCAAAAGAACTTTCCAAGTCTATTTTTAAGTGTAACACTTTGGCAAGCTAAGGTATTCAAAACTCTGTAAGCTCAAGGAAACCTTGCAACTGTGCATCAAGTAACTTTTTAAGAAGTTTCAGCAATCAAAACAATATATTTTAATGAATCTCTGAAAGTATCCTATGCAGTTGACAATGGGGGAGACATAGTTACCGTTGGATCCATTTTTAAACAATTGTGTCTATTCCCTGCCACGTCTGATGCTTATTTAGGAACCCATTGATTGTGTACAATCTAAACGGCCCAAGAAAAATGGCGTGGGCGTGTCATCACCACAGAACAGGCTTTGTCAAGCTGGGATCAGAAGACCTCAGTCTTCTATGAAGCAGAATTTATCAAGATAATAACTACTTGGGGACCCCCCACAAAAGCCAAGAACCAAGATCATCATTCCACTTTTCTTTCCTGTGCCAATCACTTCCCACCAAGTTGGCCGTAGTACCCTCCTGACATCTTGTCTTGTCCTAAGAGTGTGGTTGGCTCTAAGGATTCATTATCAGTGGACTTACCTCGTCTTAAGCTTCCCCTAGTCAAGTAAAGAAAGGCTCAGGCCAAACTGCTTTCTGGCAAACCAAGAAGCAATGACCACCAAAGGAGTCTTTCCGGACCTTGCCCTGCTTTTGTGTTTCTATGATAATGTGGTACCGTAATATTTAGCAACATCACTATGCCACTTTCTAAGCCATGCTGGACATGTCATCAGCAAAGTGCAAGATTCTTTTTATAAATAATTCTCAGTTCACGTTGTGTGAATATTTACATATATCTGGGCTTGGTTATTACCTTGGAAGAGGGTAATTACAGGTTTTCAGCATTCCATAGGACCCAACACTGTGCTTTATGCCAAACAGGTGCATAATAAATGATCCATTAAATCGTGGATGGGTTTTAAGTCAGCACATTATAGACTCCCCCCAGGGCGGGATTCCCTAAGAGAATTTCTTGTGATGTTAGAGTTTGGATATATATAGGAAATATTACTGATGCAGTGTACCTGAACTCCCTCTGAGAGGAATTTTGAAGGAGATCAAAGGAGATTCATAATGGTGGAAGAAATGAAATCATTTGAATTCCACTTGGCAGTTCTGGAAATGTAAGTTACTCCCACAGTATGTATAGCCCTAGAAGATACTAGTCCTAGCACACCCTAGAACAAGTCGGCAGATTCTGGTTTTGAGGTAAATCCAGAACATCTCTAGACCCAAGCATGTAAATTACCACGTACTGATCATTCTTGTGCATGCTCCAAAAAAAATTTTTTTTGCTATTTCAATCAGCCATTGCTGAAAATTGTTGCTAGTAGCCTGGAAGAGAAGTAATATCTTCATGGTTCACAGTTTACAAAACACTTTCATGTGCATTATCTCATCAAATCCCTTCTAATAACCAGGTAAAGTAGATACTGTTTCCAGGAAAGGATGGGATAGAAATGTTGCACCTTGCCCAAGCTGGGTGGGAAAATTGTGTCTCAGCACCAAGATTTCCGCTTCAGAGTTAGCTCTCTCCCCACTCTGCCGTGGCTTTAGGCCATCTAACCCTGAAGAACATACTTAAATGGATCAAAAGGATAATGTGGACCCAAACCCAATGACCAAAAATTACTATCTTGCATGTTAGTAATTTCAGTGTATTGTAGGGCTTGTTTTGCACCCTTAATTGCATGTTGAGGGAATTCTGTCCAATTTTCAAAGTTCTCTGGGGAAGGGTTCAAGTCATTCATTCTTTACTTATAATTCATTCCCAGTCAGTGATCCTGGTCTCCCTCATCTGTAGTCACAAGATAGTGGAACAAACAAAATGTCCAACCACAGAGGACGTATCACCTCAGATCCACCTCAGTATATTGGCCTCTCTGCTAGAACTTGGAGAACCTCTCTCTCTCTCTTTTCTGTTCAGTCTGTGACATTCTGGAAGCTGAGGTCCCATTCCCTTCTGGTCTCAGCCTCTCCTTGCCCACCCAGGCTCAGGCAGGAGTCCAGCGGCCACACGAGCATGGGAGTAACAAACCATCTGCTCAGAAACGCAGCTCCTCACCGATGGCAGATCCCTGGTAGCAGGTGTCACTCACACCAAATACCAAGGGCCATACGGTGATGTGCTCCTATACAAATTAAATTGTAAAACAGTAAAAAAAAAAAAAAAAAAAAAAAAAAAAAATCTGCCTTCTTTACTAACTTTGACTATAGACCAAGGCAATCTTTTTTATCCCACCCAAGATTTCCTACACTTTTCCTTTCCTCTTCTCCTACCCCCATCCTACTGTACATATGTGTTGAGCAAACACACACACACGTACACGTACATGCACACACACATATACATACATGCGCTCATTTCGGAGGTCCAGTCCTCACATGACAAGAAGGATTTAAAACGAGAAAAGCAGGCAGGGGCGCCTGAGTGGCTCAGTGGGTTAAAGCTAAGGAGAAGGCAGTTGGGGGAAATTGGAAGGGGAGGTGAACAATGAGAGACTATGGACTCTGAAAAACAATCTGAAGGGTTTGAAGAGGTGGGGGGGTGGGAGGTTGGGGGAACCAGGTGGTGGGTATTAGAGAGGGCACGGACTTCATGGAGCACTGGGTGTGGTACAAAAACAATGAATACTGTTATGCTGAAAATAAATTTAAAAAATGATATTAAAAAAAAAAAAAAGCCTCTGCCTTCTGCTCAGGTCATGATCACAGGGTCCTGGGATCGAGCCCCGCATCTCTGCTCTGCGGGGAGCTTGCTTCCTCCTCTCTCTCTCTGCCTGCCTCTCTGCCTACTTGTGATCTCTGTCTGTTACATAAGTAAATAAAATCTTAAAAAAAAATTCTAAAATGAGAAAAGCTGAGGTTGGGGAGTGGGGTGTGGTAGAGAAAAAGAAACAAGCTAGCTAGATCGACGTGCCTCCAAATCTCAGGGGGACTGGCTAATGTTAGTGCAGCTTGGAGACCGCTGAGTCATTTAATGAAACACAAGGTAGAGAGAGATGCATTTGCTATTCTAAAAAGCCCCAAGTCAGTGAATGCAAATGTGCCCTATTCAAGAAAACCAAATTAAAGGAGCTGCTGGGAATTCTCTGCATAGTTAAGCAGAACAATTTTTCCCCCTTTAAGGCCATGTTTACCCTTCAGAAATCACATACCCTTAAGCACAGAGACCTAGAAATGCATCAATTTTCAGGAAGGATTGCATTAGCCCAGCCTTGTCCTTCAAAGGAAGAAAGGAAAAATTCATCATTGAATGGAAGTCTTCTGCCACTCTGTGAAGAGAGAATGGGCCCAAGGGCTCCCATCTGACTCTGAGGTGACAGGTGTCTGGGGCGGTCAGAGCCTTGGCCTTGCTGTAGCCTACAGATACACTCCAGCGTGAAGACAGGTCCAGAGATTGTAGACCAGGGAAGCGCCTTCCAAAGCCAGAGACAAGAAATAGGCAAATGAACAGGTATGTGAACTTGCACCCCAGTTCCTAAAATTTGTCACTGAGTGACTTGTAATGATTGCTTAGAGATGTATATTCTTTGCTTAAATGGCTAAGAGAATTTTCTCCCTATTATTCTGTCCTCATCTCCAACCAGCTCATGTTGGTTTCCAGTTATGGAAATGCACTCAGCCTGGCCCAGAGCTCAGAGGGGATGGATGGGATGATTTAGAGATCTAGCTCCTGTGGAAAAAAACAAAAAAAACCCAGTGTGGTCAGGGACATCTCTGCCTCTTTCTGGGTGTCTGTGGGTCTATGTCTCTCTGTCTCTCCATCACTGTGTCTGTGTCTCTCTCCTTGCGAGGAGTTTTTCTCTAGCTTTCTCCATGTTGTCTTCTCTGGTTGGAAGGTCCTTCCCACAGCTCCCGGAGGGCTTGTCTGCAATGCTGGCAACCAACAGAGACCGATACCAGTTCTGATTCTCAATTCCAGATTCCTAGAAAATAGAAGTTTGTGAGCACAAAGAACGTATTCCTTGTCTTTATGGAACTGGAATGTAATAAAGGGAAAAGGACTCTACTAAAAATAGGCACAGAAATTTCTAAGTTACTAAGTGAGAGGAAGTCGTATGCAAAAATGTGGACTGCTATGGTAGAGAAGAAAGGTTGGGGGAGGCTAGACACTGAATATTTGTGTTTCCCAGAATTCAGGTGTTGAAACTTAATCCCCAAGGTGATGGTATTTGGAGGTGGGAGCTTTGGGAGGTGGATTGGTGTTCTTATAAAAGAGACCCCAGAGAGCTCCCTTGCCCCCTTTCCATCATGTGAGGATACAGCAAGAAAGCATCCGTCTATGAACAAGAACGTGAGCTCTCACCAGACACAGAATCTGCCAGCACCTTGAACCCGGACTTCCCAGCCTCTAGGGCTGTGAGAAATAGATTTCTGTTGTATATAAGCCACCCAGTCTTTGGTTTTGTTATAGCAGCCAGAATGGACTGTGACGGGAGGATTATATAGATTGGGTGTGCCAAGAAGTGCTATCCTGAGGGAGTGACATTTAAGCTGAAAAAGAAGTAGGAATTAGCCATTCGAGGCAAAGGGGACGAAGAACATTCCAGGCCAGGGAACCACATGAACCAAGCCCCAGGGGCAGAGAGGAGCTGAGCTTATCAGAGGATCTTAGATGCCAGTCTGGCCAGAGGTGAATGAGGTAGAGCATAAATTGGGATGAACTACAGTGGTCTCAGGTGTTCTGTCATGCAAGGGATCATGGCCATGTTTGAGATTTTATAGGAAGTACAGTGGGAAGCAATGAAAGAATTTCCAGCAGAGGCATCCCTTTCCTGTTTGTTTTAAAAGATCATTCTGGTGACAGCATGAACTGATCATTGGAAAACATCAATGGAAGCAGGCAGGCCAGTTAGGAGCCCATCTGAAGGGTCCAGAGGAGAAAGGAAGCTGGCTTGTTAGTTCAAGGTTATGACAATAGAGACAGACGAAGAGGAGTTGGAATAAATTTGGGGAATAGAAATAACGGGTGTTGGGGGTATATTTTATGTGTGCGGGGTAGGGGGCAGCTGACATAAGGGGTAGGACTACGAATGCTCCCCCAGACTTCTGGTGAATGCAGGTGCCAGTACTGAGACCAGAGGCCCTGGAGCAGGAGCAGATGGGGCAGGAGGGGAAACGGTTCTGTTTTGGGCCCATTGTACTTCAGCTGCCTCCGAGACAGCAAATTAGAGTTGAAGAGTACGTAATTGTGTATATGTATATAATGGTATATATGAGTCAGAAGAGAGATCTGGCCGAGGACAATGCATGTGAGAGCCATCAGGATCAAGAGGGTTTTTAAATCATGGGAATGGGTGAGGTCCCCTAGGGAGAAAGTGCAGAGTGAAATGAGAACAGGGCCTAGGACCAAGTGTGTGTAACTCTCACACCAGGAGCTTAGGGAGAGAAAAATCAACTAGGAAGTCTGAGAGGAAATAGCTGGAAAGAATGAGGAAAGGTGGGCAAGCTGGCTAACACAGAGCAAGGAAGGAGAGGGGGCTATCTCCCCCTTCCGGTCAGTGCCCCAGAAGGTGTTAATTAGCTTTTATACATAGCTAATGTTGACTCCATCCCTATTTTCCTGCCAGCCCCTTCCTTTTTACAACTATTCCAAGTGATCTTTTTACTCTAAACTCTAAATTGTAAGTGTCCAGTCATCCTTCTACTCACCTATTCATCCATCCATCCCTCCATCTGTCCATCCATCCATCCATCCATCCGTATCCAAATTCACACTAAGGTGCAGGGCATGCAAGAGTCCACAAGGAGGAGCCCTCAGTCTCCTTTGCTTTCACAGTTCCCTTTCCTTCTCTACTGGTTTTTGGTTTCTGGCTCTGAAGGAATTGTGCAAAATTTGCTGCACGTACATATAATGATATCCATTCTGGTACTTGGTCTTGGGAAAGCACCTCAGATCTCAGTTTAATTATATGGAGTTAGTAGTAGTAATAATAGCATTAATAGTAACACCGTGATTGGAACAATCTTCCTTCTAATGAAGGCAAGGAATATTTCAGCGTCCATGTTTCCCTCACTGTGTTTTTATACAGTCTAGATTGCTTCTAATGCATTTGAGCCCGCTTTCCCTCTGTTCATTCAATTTCTTTCGACATTTTTTTTCAGCCTGTCAGCGTGAAAAACCCTCACGTAGTGACATGGTGAAGGCCAGCATTGTACCTTCACAAGGGCTGAGAGACTATTTCTTGTTGTGCCACCTCATTCTCCCCACCCCAGCAGAGAGGCCCATCCTGGTTCAGCCAGCATCCCTGTCAGTGGCCAGTGTCCTGCCTAACTTCTGCCACCACTAGAACCCCGAGTGTTCCCGTTTTAGTGGGTCTTGTCTTCCTGCCACCACCCAAATTCGACTTGTATCATTTCTCCATCTGCTCTAGAATGGCAGTGGACTTCTCCCAATCTTCCCTAGGCGGAGTCACATATGCCTTAAGGACCCCTTGTGACACAAATGGTACTACCAGCCTATCCTCAAATCTTCCATGGTGTCAACATTTGTTTTTTTGTTTTTGTTTTTTTTTTAAGATTTTATTTATTTATCCAACAGACAGAGATCACAAGTAGGCAGAGAGGCAGGCAGAGAGAGAGAGGAGGAAGCAGGCCCCCGAAAAGCAGAGAGCCCAATGCGGGGCTCCATCCCAGGACCCCGAGATCAGGATCTGAGCTGAAGGCAGAGGCTTTAACCTACTGAGCCACCCAGGCTCATACCTGGTGGCATGCAAATGCCCCTCAGCATTTGCTTTGTGCCAGTTTCTTCTTTCTTTCTCTAGACCGCTTCAGAGCAACTTGCAAACGGTGCTCTCGCTGTGCCCCTCTCCGCTCACTGCCTCTTGGCTCGTTCCGAGGCTGCCAAGTCCAGCCTGGATTTTCCCGCGCAGAAGCCCTCCTTGGTCTTTCTTTAGGGCAGCATATCACGGAGCCCTCGGCTCTTTTACATTCTCTTTCCCCTAAACTCTGAGCCAACTCCCTCAGCCTGTTGCCTCACACCCATCTGGGAAGCAGGCGGCGACGTGAATCCTCAGAAAAATAGACTCCGTGGGCTTGCGCGTGCCCTGGCGGCTGACGAATTAGGGGGATGAAATCTCCAGCGAGCGAGAGCCCTTAACGCTGTCATGGCTCCACCAAGAAGAGGTTTTTGAGTGTCTTTCCCTGGGGATCTTTCAAAATAAAACGAACCTCCGTCAGATGATTTAGGCGCACAGAGTAGATGACTCTTCACCTTTCCTTCCAGTGCTCAGTTTCCATTTGCGTCTCCCAGACTCCGTCCTCCGATCGGGATGCGCTGTCCCCGCCCTGCGCACCTGTGTTTTCCGTGGCCCCAGTTTCACTGACCGGGTGAGGTAGCGTCTTGTACATCCGTCAGAAACGTGTCTGAGGCCTGCTCTGGGGCACATAGGAAATCTAGAAACCCCATGTCTGTCTCCGAATAACACTTGGGCATCTATTCCCACACTGGGCCAAGTCTTGGATTTGCCAGGCCGATTGATGATTTTCTCCGCTCGCGTTCATCTTACCAGGTTCTAAGTGAAGGGGCGCTTCTCCGAGCCACTGAGAGTCTCCCGAGAAATAGTTCAAAACGTGGAACGCTTCCCTCGAGAGGTTAACTGTGAGCCCAGATGTGTACTCCTGCGAAGCCTTTTACATTTAAAAGCCAAAGAGGATTGACAGTCCCCATCTTGCTCCACCCCGGGGATGGGGGGGTGGGTGGGGGGGCTTGTACAGAGGAGCTGGGTGGCTGTGACTCCAACATTTCACTTGCTCCGCAGCATTTCTGAGGACCCGCTCCCACCACGTGCTGCGCCCGGGGCTAGGCAGACTGCGTAGCACATCCTACAGGGAGGGAGAGAGCTGAGGAGGGGGAGAGGAGGAGCCTGGACTCTGGAGCCAGACACCCTGATCTTTTTCTTTCCTTTTTTTTTTTTTTTTTTTTTTTATTTTTTTTTAATTTATTTGACGGAGAGCACAAGCAGGGGAAGCACTAGGCAGACGGAGAGGGAGAAACAGGCTCCCTCCCACCCAAGCACCCCTGCACCCGAGCTTCTAACCAACCCCAGCCTCACCAATCCGCAGCTGTGTCACTTTTCCAATTCTGCTGGTACCTTGATCTTTGACTTCTCAGCCTCCAGAACAATGAGAAATAGATGTTTGTTGTGTATTTATTTATTTATTTGAGAGAGAGAGAGAAATCACAAGTGGCGGGGGGGGGGGGGGGGGGGGGGGGGGGGGGGGGGGGAGGAGCAGGCTCCCTGCTGAGCAGAGAGCCTGATAAGGGGCTCCATACGGGGCTCGATCCCAGGACCCTGAGACCACAACCGGAGCCAAAGGCAGAGGCTTAATCCACTGAGCCACCTAGGAGCCCCTGTTGTGTAATTTTTTAAAAGCCTGCTAAGCCTTGGTTTCTTACTCTGCGAAATGGGGCTAAATGTAAGATTACTGCAAGGGTTAGGTGAGCAGATGAACGTGAAATGTTCAAACGGTGTAAACAGTGTGCGGAGCCCATCAAGCATGTATGACTACTCCCCAGCCTCTGAATTTAGCTCAGCTCTTTGATTGAAGGAACATCTCAGCCCAAGGCTATATGCAAAAGAAATAGAAATTCTCTCACGGCAGGTTTTGAAAGGTAACATATGCCTTCCCTGAAAGTGTCTCAAGGAGGCAGAAAGAGAATCACATTACACAATTGCGGGAGAGCTGGGCTCCCCAGCAAGAATCTTTATACCTTTCCCTCCCCCGAATTCCACCTCTCGTCCATGACCCCACCTCTCCACTTCCCTTAATCTTCCTCACCCTCTCCCAGCCTCCTGGCTCTCATGCTCTCCCTCTCACTCCTGAACCTCCCCAAGCACACCCCCATTCCACCTTCCCGCCACCAGGAAACCTCCTGGATAGAGCATTCTAAGTCGGTTTCAAGCCACGCCAGGCATTTATCCAGCATCTCTAAGGACTGTGGAAGCCGTCAGCTCGAGGGAAGTGATTTTTCCCACTTGTGTTAAACAAAACTGGATTTTTTTTAAAAAAATTATTTATTTGACAGAGAGACAGTGAGAGGGAACACAAGCAGGGGGAGTGGGAGAGGGAGAAGCAGGCTTCCTGCTGAGCAGGAAGCCTAATGTGGGGCTCGAACCCAGAACCCTGAGATCATGACCTGAGCTGAAGGCAGACGCTTAATGACTCAGCCACCCAGGCGCCCCAAAACAAAACT
This sequence comes from Pteronura brasiliensis, assembly GCA_004024605.1. Taxonomy (NCBI): domain Eukaryota; kingdom Metazoa; phylum Chordata; class Mammalia; order Carnivora; family Mustelidae; genus Pteronura; species Pteronura brasiliensis. The sequence continues at coordinate 100,341 of PJEN01006930.1, forward strand.
GGATTTTAAAGAGAAAATCTCCAGGAGAATCTGAAAGGATGGAGGAGAAAGTAGGAGAAGGTGGAACGCAAAAGTTTTTCCCTGCTTTACAAGACAGAGCGGGCACTTGTCCTTCCGAAGCATGGAAGGAATAACTCTATTTTCACCGTGGGAGGAAAGCAGGGTCACCAGTCACGCTGTCATGTGGGTGGCATGCATTTCCCAGGTTCCAAAGAGCCTCTGCTTACTCCCTACCACTACTGCAAGAGCAGGGCATTCTGCAGAAGCTCCGAGAATGCAGGGGAGCACTCCACGTCTCTCCCCGGGAACCCAGGAAAATGTGCACATTCCCCACCTAGGAAGAAAGCACTGAAGAGATGCGGGTTTGGTGGTGCCACTGGCCACCCAGCTCCCTGCTCCCAGGCTAAGCAGACTTCCCCAGGTCGCACCCTGTCTCTAATGAGGAACAAGGCTTTAAAGGATCTGGATTCAAAACAAAGTTGGTGTGCAGGGAGCAGCTGCCCAAAGCCCCTCCTGGGGCCCCAAAGCCTCACGTGGCTCTGGGTGTGATCCAGCCCCTGGACAGCTGGTGTCTGGAGACACACCTAGCAACAGTTTTCTCATACATGAACAGAGCCATCTCCGTTGACCCTGGCTCTGCATTTAAGCGGATGCATTTTTAAAGCAGATGGAGGGTAAAGAGAGACTGAAATTCACTGAGTATATCCCATGTGCCAGGAGCTTTACATATGGGATTCTGCTGAATTCTTGTTATAATAGGGTTGGTGCTGTGATTCCTTTTTATTGATAAGATACTGAAGCTGTGGGGTTTTAAACCACTCACATGAGGTCACAACACCTCGAAAGAAACAGAGTTGGAATTTGACTCCAGATACATCTGATTCCGAAATGGCTACTTTCCCTGTCACTCTACGTGGGACCCCTTCCTTTACTGTCTTACATTAAAACGAAAGCCCGTCAAATCTTATAGATCAACTTACACATTTGCAAATTTGGGCTTGATGAAGAGACCCTCGAAAGAATCATTTTCGCAGGAACAAATCGGACATGTCGCGCTCCATTAGAATCATCACTCCACCCATGACTCCAAACACCGTAGGAACCGTGTCTTTCCCATCCCCGGATTTACGTCTTTCTTGGGCATGTTCCAAGTGGACGAGTGACCGTGACATGTGACATGCAGATCACACAGGACCTCTCTGGAAATGGAGGAGGAACTTCTCTCTTTGAGAACATTAGGGTGTGGGTCTCAGCCCCACGCAGACTCTGAGACCGTTGGAAGACCCGGATCACAATGAACAATTAGGCATTTAGAGCTGCCAGTCACCATTTCAGGAGCCAAAATAAACCTGCATAATTCCCCCCACACACACAAAATCTAGAGTCAAACTGCAAATGAACCTAATTCCTTCCCTTCAAAAGCACATTGCCCAAATGGGCTCCCTTTGTTCACACAGTTAATGAACACTCCTCACTGCCAGGAGAAGACCAAAAAGAAGGGGGGAAAAAAATCTTTGATTTAAAAAAAAAAAAAAAAAAAAAAAAAGAAGAGGAGGAGTCATTTAATCATTACCCACCTCGTCTGGAAAGTCCGCTGAGTGTCTGAAATGCCTCTATTAACACTTTCTTTAAAAAAAAAAAAAAAAAAAAGTACTTCTTAATTGGCACCTGGCTTTTTTGTTCTTACATATCTAATATGACCTTCGCAAATCACATCTGGGTCTCTAAGGAGCTGGGGTGTGGCGTCTCAAAGAGAAGAATTAAGGGAAGTCAATGGGCTCCAGAATTTTTGTTCTTTTATCACTTCTCTGCCCCTCAGAAGTAGGACCAAGAGGTCTGACCTGACTTGCTGAGCAGTTGGGCAGAGAGAAACCTGCAGAAATGAAGCAAGCCATGAACCCTTTGAATACTCGAGGACATGAGAGAGGAAAAGCCAAGCCCGAGTGTTCTCTCTGTCACACAGCCCCACCGCACATCCTTGGAAGTCTTGTGTCTGCCGCCCGTCCACCCTGGGTTGCCCTCGGCCACGCCATCACCCCTGAAGCCCTTGCTGGGGGAAAAGGAGGTTTCAGCGGCTTCCCACACAGTGGAGAGCACAGAATGGCCTCATTGCCCAAGACAACAACGGTTGTCACTTGCAATTCAGCTTCTCAACACTCCTGTGACACTCTCCAGGGAGGCTCTGCCCAGGACTGGGTCTGTCCCCTTCCGGCCCCCATATTGCTATCTGGCGCGTTGTTGACTCTGTATTAATGACAAAATAGAAAAGGATGCTGACGCATGCCAACCAAGAACCAGAGGGGGGAGACCTCTGAATCCTTGTGATGCCTCAGCAATTGCAAGTTAAGGACGCTCTGAAAACTTGGGTTGGAAAACACATTACCAGCCCCATATGCAGCCGTTAAGAATCCTAACCAGATGGGAGGCAGGAAAAGGACAGCGGCAGAGCACCTCTTCCTCTCTGACTACTTGGAACGGCGAGGTGCATCACCCGCTGAATTATATATAGTGCAAACAATGCGTACCAGAGACTTCAGGTACCGGTAATTAACGGCAGAGGGGAGTTGGCCCAGATTTATAGATTTCCCTATAATGAGATCATTACTTTCTGCACTTACCAATTCCGTGTGAAGAGTTTCTTTCTAATCTCCTCACGACTTCCTCCAAGTTCATGCAATGCAGGAGGCAGGGAGCTTAGAGACATAGAACTCGGACCCTGGCAGGAGATGATACTCAAGGGCTCCCAAGAACGGTCTGAAAACTCAGGAGCTCCGGGTTTCAACTGGCCTCCTGCAGTGTGAAGGGGTCTTGGGTTATAATGTTGTGCCTCAGTTTCCCCCCAGGGAGAAGACCACTCATGGATCCCACAGGACCATTGAAAGGATCAGAATTTTAAGAGATTAAAAACAGGCTGCAGACATAAAGCACACAAGCAATTTGTAAGTTTCCCTTATTCTGAGACACCGAGACTCATCGAGGAAACTCACTTAAGTAACGTTTACCGGGCCTCTGCTGTGGGGGGCCAAGAAGTGATCTGGCTGCTGCAGGTAAGGCAGGAGTGCCTAGAACAGCGAAGTCCCTGCCCTTAAAAGGCTTACATGCTAGTCTTCTGCCTTTTTTTTTTTTTAATGGGGTTTGAATTGTGTGTGCCCCTGAGCATGGCAGCAGGAAGCTTTCTAAGTGGTCCAACTTACACAAAACAAGACTCGTCCCCACCTCCACCGCCCCTGGGAGGGGGGCCGGCCACCAGACTCCCACTCTTTACCCACCAAGTGCCCATTACCCTCTCACTAAATATTATTTTTGCAAGGGCTTTAGCAAAATTACCAGCCACTTTGCAGTCTGAACGCACCCCACTGTACTGCATATATTATCCTAAGCCATAAAATGTTTTGAGGTTTCCTGGGATGGGAATGGGTATAAAATTACAGTCCATTATTGTTATATATTTCTTTTCATTACTCTTTGTTATATTTCTTAGGTCTCACCAAAATAATTCTTGCTCCCCTGACGGTTTACAACCTTCAGATATAAGTAGATGGTCCCCAAGTTCCCCCCCAGAACATCATTTCTGGAGCTCTTCCTGTTCAGCTCTTTTAATCTTTCTTCATAAATTCAGTTGTCCTCCTCCATCAGTCCCATTGCTTTTCCCCCAGTGTTCACCCCATTTGTCTGTACCTGGCTGGTAATTAGAGGCTCAGAGCTGAGCATGGCTTTCCAGGTGGGGTCTCAGCAGGGTCGTCTGTTACTCCAAGCGTTGCTTAGCAGATCTGTCTCCGTCTCCTCTTGGGTCCTACACTTCACCCCAGACAGGCTAATACAAAGGGAGCACAAAGGAGAACAACACAAATATTACCCCGACCCAGAAAATGGGTCCTGGGAGGAAGATTACAAAGCTGGACCCTGTTCTGTTTAGAGCCGAAAAGCAGTCCCAGGAAGGGGGTATAAAGAGAGCGGGGATTCATTTTCTCCTTTATCTTCAGTAACAAGAGAGCAGGTTTTACTCCACAGAGGAGACATTTTGTCTTAAATGTTATTAAAACCTGCTTGGGGCTGAGCTGTCTGAGGTTTCTCTCCTTCTAGAAGTCACTAGAAGGTTCCCCTTCAGTGAGATGAGACACAGGGAGGAGCTTCCCGTCCCAGGAGCCTGCTGAGGGCACAACTCAGGATGTCACACCTCTCTTCTCCACGCTCCTTCCCTTCTCTCCACATGCCTTCCTCACCCGAGTCACAGAGGGACAGTTTTCCAGCTGCTCACTGACCGTGACCTGGGACAAATGCATTTTCTCATCTGCAGGTCTAGGTTTAAGGAAGGGGAGAAAACCACGTGGGTAGACAGCTTGCATGGGCTCATATGAGTCGGTCATACCTCTCTGGCCATTTTATCAGCTCAGTTTTCCCTCATCTTTTTTTTTTTTTTTTTGAA